>LD343079.1:95713-111534 GCA_001465055.1 Ptychodera flava
GATCATGTTAGCTATGACAGTACTTTCTATATAAACCATGGGGTATGGGGTAAGTTTTGGTCATATGTCATGAAAATTATACAGGATATTGCATGTTACTATATTTCTTTTTAAAGGCGAGTAAATTACCTTTTTAATAATACCTAACATCCATGTTGTATTCAAAAACAAGCTCAGCAGACAACTTACAAGAAGACAGGTTTAACAAAAACTCATGCGAGTCAACTATATTGTGATTTTGTAGTATACTTCAAACAATGACTGTTACAGCTATAAAATCCCAATATTTTTTCTGTTAAAATATTACTTTATATTTCTAACATGTTTCAGTACCAAGTAAAACAGATTTAATACAAAACATTGCTGTTTTTATTGTGTGTAGGTAAAAACTCAGTAGAATTTGATGTT
The DNA here is from genome assembly GCA_001465055.1 of Ptychodera flava. Taxonomy (NCBI): domain Eukaryota; kingdom Metazoa; phylum Hemichordata; class Enteropneusta; family Ptychoderidae; genus Ptychodera; species Ptychodera flava. Next base: position 96,122 of record LD343079.1, read on the forward strand.
AGCTATGACAGTATCTTTGGATATACACTTTGGGGTATGGGGAAAGTTTTTGTCATATTTCATGAAAACTATACAAGATATTGCATATTACAATATGTCATTTAAAGCACTACCTAATTACCTTTCTAATGATACCAATCAAACCAGGTTATAATCAATAACAAGCTCAGCAGACGACTTATAGGAAGACAGATTTAACAAAAACACATGCGGGTCAGTAATACTGACACTGCATAAAAACCCTATAATACTTACTGTATTAGCATGGATTAGTGCCTGTATTTTAGCTGAAAAGTGCATATACAGATGAATACAGTCAAGAATCCATTTCTTGTATTCAGCAAGCCTGTATTCATGTGGATTCATCTGAATTCACGTGTATAATTCTATAATACAGGCAACTTATTAATGTGAATTTATCTGTATTATTGCGTTTTCATGCAGTGTGAGATTTTGCTGTACCCTTAAAATATGACTGTTACAGCTATAGAATCCCAATATTTTTTCTGTTAAAAGTCTATTTCATGTTCTTAACATGTCCCAGTACCAAATAAAACAGTTTTAATACAAAACATTGCCCAATTTTTTATGTCTGAGTAAAAATTGGTAGAATTTGATTTTAGCTATGACTGCAATTTTAGATGTAAACTTTAGGGTAAGGGGTAAGTTTTGGTCATATTTCATACAAACTATACAAGATATTGCATGTTACAATACGTCATTTTAAAGACTAGTAAATTATCTTTTCAATCGTACCTAACAACTTACATTATATTCGATAAAAACCTCAGCAGATGACTTATAAGAAGAGAGTTTCAACAAAAATGCATGCAAGTCAGGAATATGGAGATTTTGCCGTACCTTTCAAAATATGACTGTTACAACTACAGAATTCCAATATTTTTTTCTGTTAAAAGTCTATTTCATATTTCTGACATATCCCTGTACCAATTGAAACAGATTTAATAGCAAAAATGGCCAGATTTTTTGTGTCTAGCTAAAAAATTGGTAGAATTTGATTTTAGCTAAGACTGCAATTTTCAATGTAAACTTTGGGGTATGGGGTAAGTTGTGGTCATATTTCATGAATACTGTACAGGATAGTGCATGTTACAATATGTTATCTTAACAAAGAATAAATTACCTTTCCAATGGTACCTAACAAGTTAGATTATATTCAAAAACAAGCTCAGCAGATGACTTATAGAAAGACAGATTTAACACAAATGAATGCAAATCTGCAACACTGTGATATTGCGGTACCCTCCAAAATCTGACTGTTAGAGCTGTAGAGTCCCGATATTTTTTCTGTTAAAAGTCTATTTCATATTTCTGACATATCCCTGTACCAAATAAACAAATTTAATAGCAAAAATGGGCAGATTGTTTGTGTCTAGCTAAAAAATTGGTAGAATTTGATTTTAGCTATGACTGCAATTGTCAATGTAAACTTTGGGGTATGGGGTAAGTTGTGGTCATATTTCATGAATACTATACAAGATATTGCATGTTACAATATGTTATCTTAACGAAGAATAAATTACCTTTCCAATGGTACCTAACAAATTAGATTATATTCAAAAACAAGCTCAGCAGATGACTTATAGAAAGACAGGTTTAACAAAAATGCATGCAAATCTGCAACACTGTGATATTGCCGTACCCTCCAAAATCTGACTGTTACAGCTGTAAAATCCCAATATTTTTTCTGTTAAAAGTCTATTTCATATTTCTGACATGTCCCTGTACCAAATAAAAGAGATTTAATAGCAAAAATGGCCAGATTTATTGTGTCTAGCTAAACAATTGGTAGAATTTGATTTTAGCTATGACTGCAATTGTCAATGTAAACTTTGGGGTATGGGGTAAGTTGTGGTCATATTTCATGAATACTATACAGGATAGTGCATGTTACAATATGTCATTCTAAAGACTAGTTAATTATCTTTCAAATGATACCTAACAAATTAGATTATATTCAAAAACAAGCTCAGCAGATGACTAATATGAAGACAGCTTTAACAACAATGCATGCAAATCTGCAACATTGTAATATTGCGGTTCCCTTCAAAATATGACTGTTACAGCTGTAGAAACCCAATATTTTTTCTGTTAAAAGTCTATTTCATATTTCCGACATGTCCTTGTACCAAATAAAACCAATTTCATACAAAGAATTGCATTTTTTATTCTGCCTAGCTAAAAAATTGGTATAATTTGAGATTTACTGTAATTTGCAATGTTAAACTTTGGGGTATGGGGTAAGTTTTGGTCATATTTCACAAAAACTGTAGAATATATTGCATGTTGCAATATATTATCTTAAAGAAAAATAAATTGCCTTTCTAATGGTACCAAACAAGTGAGGTTATGTTAAAAAATAAGCTCAGCAGATGACTTACAAGAAGACAGATTTGACGAAAATGCAATTGGGTTGCAAAATCGTGATTTTGCGGTACCCTTCAAAACATGACCATAACAGCTATTCCATCCCTATATTTTTTCTGTTAAAATTCCATTTCGTATTCTAGGGATCCCAAGGCTTCTGAAAAATACAGGTTTGTTATCCTGTGGGGGGTGCACGTAGACCCCTCTAGCCCACGGCCTATAAAGGTTATATACTGGAGATAACAAACATTCCTTGCAACGCTTTTCAACTCACTATGGGGAAACAGTTATTGATGACATTGATTAGGTTTTGATTCACAGGAATAAAGTTGTTTTCTGTTGATGTTAACGATATTTTTGTACTATTTTCTTTGTTTACCTCAATGATGCATTGGTCACTATAGTTTGAATCCAACTACACTGTTTTTCATCAAAGAGTTTGGACTGCACGGAAACATGGTGTGAATGGTTGATTATTTTGTAACGGGACACTAGTTTAGAAAGTGATTACCATGCAGAAAATGAGAAAAAAAAACTGTCAACAGAAACCACTTACAGTCTCAGAATATTAATGTTGTTGCTGATGATGATTATGACTTTTGTTGTTGTTGTTGTTGTTGTTGTTGTTATTGTTGATGTTGTTCTTGTTGTTGTTGTTGTTGATGATGATGATGATGATGATGATGATGATGATGATGATGATGATGATGATGGCAGCTTACGATAGTAATGTTTAGGCTGTCTCGTTTTACTTTGACTCCATGTTCTGGTCTGTCTACTAATGTCCTGACACATTTATACAACTCCCTGAAAACATCGTGCTGTGATCTAAGTGATTTTGTATGGCCATAGTCGGTATTCAATGTCTTAACGCTAATTTAGAAACGATCTTCATATGCATCACTTCAACTGAATAAAGTTGCTCAAACTAGAAATGAATCATTGAATTCTACTAATTAAGAGGATCGATCCCATAACCTGAGCGCACTGAGCAATACAATCGACCAAGACATAGCATCTTTCAATCTTTCCATATGGGAAAAAATGTCCTTGAAATAAAGGAATGAAATGATTGCTTGATTGCTACATTACGGAGATTGGTTGATGATTGGCAGATGGTTCTAGTTAAAATAAAAACAATGCAAACACATCGGGTCGGCTTCCAACCGAGCTAGTTTATGTCGAGTCTGAGGGGCGGGTTTACAGCCGACACAAATTTTAGATCTGGCCGATTTTGTGTGAGAACGCTTTTGGTTGGCAAAGGACACAGTTGACGCCAAATAGATTGTGGCAATAAATTGTAACCGCTTTGAATCAAAGAGGTCTGCATTATAATTGAAAATCAATCATACATAACATCATGTAGGTGGAAATCATTTCGACCTTCTTAATGTTTCCAATGTACCTTCAGGTACGATAACACAGGTATATGTGGTTTTTATTTTATTAAAATTTTCTCGCCTCTAGATATAATATTCTATAAGTGATATTTTAAATGAATCTCAATACAATCATGTTCTGCTATTAGAGGCAAAGTACCCGAAACTACTTCAAAATGAATTTCTATCACAACATTTCAAAAACCGTCCCCAAGCTGTAGAAGGGTACCATGACACTTTAAGGTTTTCGACAGTGTTGTTTCTTCGAAAAACGTCCATACGCTCAATTAGTACAACATCCATGGGATCCATGTATAGCAAATTTTTAAAAGACTAATGGTTGGTTTCCATGACAAAGTTTGTGGTCTAGTTCTTATATTTTGTGCCAAGTAAACGTCTGTATAAAAATACTCCGAGTTGCTTTTTTCTTCACATTCATAATCAGTAAAGTTAGCATAACAGTGCAAAATCTAACAGCATTAAATAAATTCATGACTTCATGAAAACATTTTTGACAGAATACAATAACCTATAATAAAAATTTATGTACAATTCAAAACAATGAATCTGGTGGTTCTATTTTATTTACATGAAATTTAATGTAAATGTATCTTGCTGTTTATCAGATAAAATTTTCAGACTACAATTGTCAATGTTTGACAAGAAATGGTTGATATTACCAGTATTTTTTTAATGACATGAAGTAAACAATACTGTTATGGCATCGTAAATCTTAACTGACTGTATAATGAAAATAAAACTAATATTTCAAAACTTTGATATATAGAAATGCATATTCTCTGTTAAAACTATTTAGAATGCAGAGTAAAAGGCCGATTTACTTCAAACTAAATTAATGACAAACCACCGTCCAAAACAATATTATTTGATCGACTCACGGAAATCTGTGCACCTCAAGAGTAATTGGTTAACGAAAGGTAAAGCGTATCTAAAGTACAAGCGAAACTTTTAAACACAGGACTATAAAAATATGAGTGGATTGTAACAGTTACTGGAAAGTCGTCTGGAACGTATACAAACGAATACCTCAAAATTTACAAAATAGTTTCCTATTTGTATGACTGGTCACTGTAAATTATGAATTTTCAAAAGTACTGAAAGATTTATTTACCAAAAATGTTTAACTCTTCATATTAACCAATAAAAAAATCACATCGCTTGGTGAAGATCACAAAAATATGTTTTGAAATCGAATCACAGACGAACATCCCAATATTATAACGGAAGGATAAGAGACTTTGAAAGACAAAGTACGTTGTAATCAAGGTATTACACATATGGACACTAAAAGACTTAAAATTTTGTTATAACCGTCCTTAAGAAAACCTTAAATCTTCTCTTTAAAATCATGAATAAAAATCAGGGAACACCGTCCAACCTTTGAAACCAGGGAAACAAATTATCAGATATTTAAATGCCTTAAAATTGAAAATAAAGGCTGTTCATGTAACTATACTAAATGTTCGATATTCTCACAAGAGGGAACAAGAAGGTAAAAACTTCAATTACCAACATGCTTCAAAAAGTTAGCATACGCAAGCAGTACACCAGGAAGCAAAGTATTTTAAAACATTGAGATTCGGAAAATCGGTCACTTAGGTGCATATATGTTCTATTTCTTTCGTTTACAGTATACAGTATTACCTTGTATAGATTAGTGAACTTCGGGGTATTTCGAGAAGATATACCGTTTATAAAGAGAATAAACTAACAAATGATTTTAATTGTATGAAATCTTACGTATTATACAAATGTCAATTTCACTCATGTAATCATGCTGCTTTCATAACTCCAATCTTTACACCATATTACTTGCAGACTCATATACAATATTATCGACAAAACCTTCACGTTGTGATGGTTCCTTGTCTGACATAGATTCGTACAATACATTATCGACGTATCCTGTCTCATTGGTTCTTCCTTTCTTTTTTGATTTATCAACTTGTGCATACATTTGTCCAACATCTTCACTGTCTTCCAATCGTAACTGGCTCCTCTCAGGTACAGCCGGGACGTCTTCACTCTCTCTATCATCGACTGGGGCATCTTCTGTCGTCTGCATATCTTCATTCGTGTTTTGTCTGTCCGTTAGTCCAGCCTGGGATTCAGCATCACTTTCCCACTCATATGTACTATTTATGTTACCTCTTTTCTTGTGTATGTCTACCTGAGAATAGGAGTCATCAAGCTGAGAAGGCGTCTTGTCAATCGAATGTGGGTGCACGGGTTCCTTTTCATTGACTGGACCAAGTAACTCATAATCTGCTGTGAGACCCACAGTCAGTGTCTCGTCTATTCTGTGACGGTCCTCTTCGCCGATTGACTCGCGATTTAACGCAACGGATTCTGGTCTGTAAGATTTGTTTATAAATGCCGTATGTGCGTCCGATTCGCGCGACGTGGGTGTTACGTCTGGATTAACGCTTTCAGGGGAATCACTTTTTCGAATTAAGTCCGGTATATGTGTCAGCCTGTTTTCTTCAGATTTCTGTTTCTTCGTTCTGAAATCAGTCAAAGAAGTGTTATTTCAGTTATTCAGATCATAATGATCCTAGATGGACGTGTATATCACAATGAAATACACGGATACTATTTTCCAAATTCTGAGCAGTGTACATAACTATAAATGATAATATAAAACAATTGTGAGCTCAAATTTCCAAGCACAAAGAAACACTGCAACTATTTGCTAGCATAGCAACGATGGCAGATGCTAGGTTGCCCTTTCCATTAATAATAACTGACATTAAAATTGATAATAATCTCAAATTGATGACTGAAATAAATCTTACCCCTGTTTTCTCCTCAGCAATATCACAATAACGACAATCAGAACGAGTACCATCAAAATGAACATTCCGCCACCGATACCAATGTACATGTACATATCTGAAACAATGCAATATGGCCGTATCATGATGAGATCTGCCGTATTAAATCTTTGTTGCCGGACAACTACATGTGTCAGTACATGCAGCTGATGTAGTATTTAACGTAGCGTACTGAATACATCGGTGACACGATTAAAGGCGAAATATGTGTGCATCAAAAACTTTAAAGTGATAAAATATAGTATCTACCTTTTCCCAGACGTGCGTATAATATACAGATGGTAACCACTTACAACTATTGAGCGTCACCTTGACGTGCCTGTCTAATAGCATTTCAATAAGAAAGGGATCTTCCAGAAAATTAAAATTTCGCATATTTTGGCTTAGAAAGTCGTAGTCATAAACGGAGCGGACAAGATTCCCTTTTAGTTGTTTGCTTGACAGTTTTTTGAATCGATGTGTTCTCTACTTGTGTGTACTTACAATCTCTTGATATCAGTTGACTGAAAAAGACTGATCTAGTTATGAGTAACCTGAGTTTTATCATAACCTATGATGATTGAGGTAGTCACCAAACAGAGACTTGAAAAACCGTTGTTCATGATGACCTGTGCCTTTATAAGCTTACGCAGAAGGCTTTCAACTTCATGTTAATGTTTTTTTTTAAAGTGGAGATTGGCTTAGTCATACGACAAAAAATTAGTGTTTGTGAGTTCTAATCTCTTTTAATGTATATTTACTCTCACACCAGTTTGTAAATCGTTTGTTTTATACATTCCATTGCCTGTAAAAGTATGATACCATAGGGTTGTGGCTTAACTAGCGAGATTGGCTTTCTGAAATTCACTTAACGTTCCTCACGGTTAATTGAAGAGAATTTAGTCAAATAGTATAATAAATATCTACCACTTGGGAATCGACCAATCACATCGCTTATTTCTAGGGCCTTCAAATTGTCCACTGATAAAGTCATTGGTTACCCTTATGAGATCTAGGGTTTTTATTCTATAAATTATGTTCTCTTAACATCTAGTACATTTAAATATTCAAACATGAGCACAAGGCAAACACAAGCTTGGACAGAGACTTTTCTTACGAAGGTGTTACAATCAGCTGTTGTATTCCTTGAATATTGGATATTATATTGCATATAAGAGTCAAGCGAATGGGGATTGTGACAAAAAGTCGTGAAAATGTCGACTTTACAAACGTATCGTTGTAGTTAAAAACCAAAATCTAATGTGACTATCAGGTAAATCTTTTAGTCGAATAAACCAATAATAACGTTCTGCTTTTAATGTGTAAAGTCTGACTCTACCATAAAGTGACAAGGCCTGCAGCCTTGACATATTACATTTCGGTCGGACTTTATAATCATTCGGACTTTATCCCATTCATAACATATCATGTCTTGCGTGTAAAGTGAAGATAATTCGTGTCATCATCACACACAGTAAGGACAGAAGAATGATGGTGTTTACACCACTGCCATTTTTTCCCTGAAACCTGTCCCAACTATACTTGTACTTGTCTTCTCCAATCAGAAAATTGACTGTTACTTTAAGAATTTTCTACAAATCAGAATAAACAATAAGTCAATAATGATATGGAATGGTACGGATTACAATGTTTATCACGTAATCTAAAATATTGTCTCCTGCACTTTATTGTTAACTTGATAGTTCACAGTAACCACGTTCAACATTTATTTCCAGGTAAACGCTACTGCATGATTATCATTTCTCACAAATTGATGTTAACAAACAATATCGGTAACTTATTTCTAAAAACGTGAACTCAAACTGCAACTTATCCCCTAACCCTAACCCCTAACCCTAACCCTAACCCTAACCCTAAGATAATGTTCAATCAAATCTAAAGCATTTACCGTCGCTAGTGTTGCCCTGGGGTAGGATGCCTTCAGATAACGTACTTGCGAAGTGCGTTGGCACAATCTTCATAGTTGACCGTGACGTCGTGGTGATGCCGTATTCCGTTTCCACGGAAATAGCCGACTTTGCCTGCGTTGAAGTCACAGTCATCTGTGTAGGTGTATTTTCGTTTACAGTTGACCATACACTTGACCTCGATGATGATGTAGATAATTGTAGAGTAGACGTTTGTGCAGTTGGTGATACCACGGGATTGATGGCTAGGGAATAATTGAAAAAAAAAAAACATTTTACCAAGATTCCGTTATCGCGGTAAAATTACAATCTACAATTTAGTATAGCTCAAGTTAATTAGCAAAGATATCGGACATACTCAGTGACACTCAAAAATACTTTACAGTTTAAACTGTGACTCCAAGGTGAAAGCGATAACATATACATTTCAAAAGAAAATGAATTAGAAGGTAACTCAGTGAGTACTGATCGAACTACTCGTAAACTGTTCTATTTCGGACTTGTAAATTTAAGGAAAGGTAGAAATTAGAGTTAAAGCTCCATAAGCTGTATTTTTTGGTTATTTTTTCAGAACTTTTGTTTTGTTGTTTCCCTACATTTTCTGCATTGAATCTCTAAACTGTAATTTAATGCCAAGTATTTAGCATATCAACACAACCTATATGAGTATTACACTGTTATTGTTAAAGATTGTATTCAAGTCCGGACGAGAATTCATTTGTAAACAATAAACAATGATCACTACACACATACAAGCTGCGTTGCAAAAAGAATACTCCAAATTTCAGCATGACAAACGCATTAGGGTCAGACACGGTAGTTGATGTATAGAAGCAGAATACTGAAAAACTTGCCACAAGTTACAGCTTATGTCCCTTTAAATATATTATTCATTTTGTATAGGTGTTGTATTACCTTAGCATCCATCGTACATAAAACATATTTTCACCTGAAATGCGATTTCCCCCCCAAAGTGATGTTATTATACATACACAATAAAACGAGATCGCCGAAATTACAAGGCGTACGGAAATTACTGTTTCCAAAACTGAGCTTCGCATGGCGCTATATAACCTTTTGCAAATTCCTAAACCTTCTATGCCCACAAAGGAACCATATAAGGGATAAAGTCGGCCAGTTTTCATGAATTCTGTTTGATACCAGATACTATAGACTTAAATTGTTTGACATGTTTAAAGATAATGAATGAATGGGTGACGATGCATATATTCGATCCCGGTTTTAGACATATTGAATGAAACCATGGCAATAATGAATTATTGGTCATCACCATTAATTAATTTTCGCGATGGTTTCACTTAATTTGTCTAAAACTGGGTTCGAATATATGCATGGTCACCCATTTATTCAATATCTTTCAACATGTCAAACAATATAAGTAGTATCTTGCATCAAACAAAATTCATGAAAAAATGGCCGACTTTGTCCCTTTAAACATACCTTTATACTGTAAAACAAATCCAAGATCATTGCTCGCATCATCGGTGATCATCTCAATACGAAGAGTATTTGATGAACTGTATAATGGCTGTGGTAGTGAATAACCAGTAAAAGTACTGATAATAGAGCTATGGTCTTCTATCCCATCCTTCACAATCACCATGTCATTGTCTTGTAATCTCAGCATAAGAGTGGTTAGCTTTACGGTGTGTCCAGGATCCACTGTTATTGTCCAATTATTACACGATTGTTCGTTGGTATAGTTACCGGGGAAATTTGGTGAATATATGTATCCACTGGAATCAGTGTAGTCACCGCCACAGGCACCGAAAGACGCTGTGAAAGACAGACAGCCAACGTTAAATATTATTATCATATCCGATTACCCAATTTTCATAAAAAAAAACATTCATTCACATTATGTTAAATAATGATATCTGAAACCACTGTTTAACCATACTACATAGTCTATGTAATGGTGAGGCATCAATAACATGAAAAGAGAGATAAACATGAACTAGAAAACTCTTAATGCACTCTCTTTCAAGTGTTTTGTTGGCAGGGTATTAAAATCCAATGTACAACTAGAAAACCATGACATCGTTTCAAGAACCAAATCTGTAAAGGAGACGCATTTTGGAAACAGGCGAGTATTTATAATAAATCATTTTCTTATCTTACTGAGTATATCTACACCACTACAACAACACCTCATAGGCACTTCATAGATTTGTATCCTTTTCTACCATCAACGAGGCATACACGTGGTGATAGAGAAAGGCCAGACAGTTACGCCTGCCTCTTTGTAAAATAATATAAGCATAATAAGAATGCAAAATACTTGTGACAATTTGCATTTGAATAGAGTAGTGAATAATCAAGTAATGTCTCCTTTGTTGTATTAAGGCATCTGGCATAATTATTTTGTCCGTACCATGGACTTTTCGTTCACTTTACAAGAATGCAGAGGTGTACAAAACAAACTTTAATGTCAACAACACTCCTTCTATCTCGTCACTCTTAATATAATATACAGATGATAAAATATGAATCGAAGTCCCATCTACAATAGGCGTTACAATAAAGTTATAGACATACTGTTGTAAACATCAAATTGCCAATCTCCTCCACAGCCTAGTATGTATGGTGATGTTCCAGTATCACCAGAACACTGAAATGTGTTGTATTGCACAGACTGTACGTCAGGTAGTATTGGTAATCCTGGAATAGCCTCTCCATAACTCCAGTAATCAACAGAGTCATCACCACAGTAACACTCATCGGCACTTGCGAGGACAGCTACAGTCATTCCTCGATCCCGACATGTTCGGATGCATCCTTGTAGTCCGGCAGCCAGTGAGGTAAACCTTGCTTTGTGGTCTTAAGTTTTTTTCTTGGTGGATTTCGTTTGTCAAGACCACCAAAAAAAAGAATTTAATTACTGGCCCTCTGTCAGCATTGAGCAATTTGAGAAAATTAGCATAATCAAAATGGCCGCCAGCTTATTGCACTTTGTATGAGAAAGAAGACTCAAATGGCTTTATACATGTTGGAACTTTGTTTTTCTCGTTTAATCACCAAGCAGTTGCTGACGGAAAACTGGAACATAAATATTTGCATATATTATTTGAAAGACATGCTAATTTGCATAATTTCAAGATGGCGGCTAGCTGTAAACATGTCAGGCAGCCAGCTGCCAGTGGGGTAAACCTTGCTTTGTGGTCTTAAGTTTTTTTCTTGGTTGATTTCGTTTGCCTAGACCACCACAAAAAGAAGTATAACTACTGGCCTTATGTCAGCATTGAGCAATTTGAGAAAATTAACATAATCAAAATGGCCGCCAGCTTATTGCACTTTGTATGAGAAAGAAGACTCAAATTGCTTTATACATACTGTAACTTTGTTTTTCTCGTTTAATCACCAAGCAGTTGCTAACGGCAAACTGGAACATAAATGTTGGCATATATTATTTGAAAGACATGCTAATTTGCATAATTTCAAGATGGCGGCCAGCTGTAAACAATTCTTTGTTAAGCGTAACTCTACATTATTATCATTTACTGTACTTTGTGCAGTTATTTTAACACAGTAGCTTTTACATCACTGTTTTAATAGTTGCACGTACATAAACTTCTTTTTCTGTTGCAAATTTAATGTTGATAATCAGACATATAAGCAACCGACTAGTTCAACTTAGCCTTCGCCCATTGTCGAGTACTTGTCTGTTTACTGGTAAAAAGATATAAACTGATGCGGACAGTGTTCTGGTAATTGTGTTCCACTCTCCCAAGAGACTCTGTTATGTTTCTAAGTAAGTTAGTGATCGTTATGCCTTGGCTAAAACCAACCTGAGTTGTGATTTTCTAACCGAAACAATGATTAAGTAAGGTTGGAACATTTTCCTAGCTCGACTATCAATGCATTTGATGTACATTTAAGAAAAAAAAACGTTGTGATTTACACTACTTTCGAGGTTGATATGGAATCTGCTGACATCACATTAAATCCATGATTAGTCACACTTTGTGTATCAGAAAAAGACTATGGGTTTGGAGTACAATAACTTATAGAAGATATTTCCAAAGTTACTCGGGTTCTGTAAAGGTAAAAAGGGGAAGGCGGCTCAACACACCATACTATATTTGAGGATGTTCAATTTTTTCGTATGTTACTCTTAATATGTGTATTTGGGTGGGGGGGGGTTAATTATTTTTTGATGTACTATGACGATTCGTCGTTCGGTCTGTGGTGTCAAAAATCATTTGTGATCCATTTTAACATGCATTTCGAAACTCTGAAATGTGAGTTCTTCTTCAGTCTCTTAATATTGTTATCCTTATTTTGTTCGTGTATGACCTCCAGAATTACATTTGTTCATTTAGTAACGAAACTATTACTGATATATTTGGATCTGAATCCCATCCAGTTTGAGATTGTATTTTTGTATCGTCTGTGTATGGCCTGTTTTCCTTTGGATGTTGTTAGACTCTCTTGTTCTTTACTTATGTGTTCATTCGGGGTTTTTTCTCTTTTTCGTTGATCCTTTGCGTTGATTTTGGCTCTTACTACAAGTAATTGATCTTTTAAGTTTTGTTTCTCTTGTATGCTATTATTGGTTTTTTTCATGGAACAAAAGCTGAAGACGTTCATCGCTTTTAATTATTTTCCATTTCATCGTTAGTGCTATTATATCGATTGTTCTAATTTGTGGACTGTATTTGGTTGCGTATGTATATTAGTTTTGTTATTATTGATTTTCCCTAGTTTGAGGTACGATTCGCACTTTGTGTGTCCAACTTCCTTTTTCTGATTGTGCGATTTATGTGGTCTTATAACCTTGTTATTGTTTTATTTTTGGATTTTGTTGAAAATTCAACTTTCTTGTCAAAGTCTTGGTTATTATTATATGTTGTTACACGGGCATATCTCAGCAATTTACCTTAATTAAACCAATAAACATACCTTTTTGGGTCGCACGAGTTTCTGGCTAGATATTGAAATGGTCAGTTATTTTGGTGTGAGTTTTTGTGTCGAGAATTCTCCCTTTATTGTATCGTTGACTTTGTAAATCATTAATGACACTTTGAGGAGAATACTCTATTGTAAATTTGAAAGTTCAGTGTAACTTCTTGATGTTAGCCATAAATTCACATTCAGCTCAGTTTCTGGTCCCGTATAGATCATGAAAACATCATCTCTGAATCGTTTCCAAAAGGAAAGTCTGCTTTGTCTAGTTTGATGTCCTCAGTTTCAAGGTTATAGAATGTTGTATCAGCGATTTCCGGCGAAATTGGTGAACCCAGGCTACAGCCAAAAATCTGTTGATAGACGTTTCTGTTAAATTCAACCGTGTTATGTTGCAGAAATATTGTTAGTCATTCTTTAGTGGAACGCTTCGATCTTTTCTTTATATTTTACAGCTGTAATTGATAGTTGAAACTGAATCAAGTGCGTTTGTGACAGCTTGCTTCAGTTTGTGGAGTATTTGTGTACATCGAGATTACATCCAGAGTGACTAGTAATGCATTATGTTGTATTGTTATCTTGCTTAGTTTGTTGGTAAAGTCCGATGCGTCTTTAATGTACATTGGCTGGTTTTGTACAATCAGTTTTAAGAAATAGTCTATCTTATGTATTCCGATATTTCGTGTGTTGGGCTAGAGCAGCCATAAATAATTTGGACCATGACGACAAATGAATTTTGCTGATGCTGGTTACTTTTTTGAATTTTTGGAGTGGATACTGCGTTGGTGTGCATATTATGTGTATTCAAGGGATCATGATATTTGAACGTATCATTTGTCTATTTGTTTATTTTAGTACATGTCCGTGTAGTTTTCTGGTTGTGTTGTCGCTGTCATTTACATGCGCTTTTGTATCGTAATCTCTTTTGGCTTAAAAGTCTGTGACTTTCTTCAATGTAATCTGTTTAATTTGATATTTCTATTCCATTTCCCCTGTCTTTTTCGAATGGTTTTATGGTAATGTTATGGTTCTATTTGATAGTGTTTTAATGGCATTTTTTCTGCCTATATTAGGTTAGATTTGGTTGTATTGAAATGAATTTCGGAATTTTCCAGGAATAAATTTTAAGCTTCTATTCAATGTTATTTCAGGAGTTATCACAATTGGAACTAATTTGGGATAATTGGATGGTGACATAATGTCGATTGAATCTTGAAATGTAATCTAATCTGTTTTTCTTTTATATTACACACTTGTTTTAATGAGTAATTTGCGATACTAAAACATTCAGCTATATGGCACCGAACATGTACACTTTTCAGAAATTCGCAAAATATGAAAATCCAATTATCCCAAATTAGTTCCAATCGTGCTGTTTATATTCGGAGGGATATTTTAATACATTTAGTGTTCTTAGGGATTTGTATTTGGTACGCCTGTTTGCGTCTTATTTTTTGTTTGTTTCTTTAATTAATTCTTTTCTTTTGCTTCCATTATCAGAGAAGATTTCCTCAATCTGTTAAATTTTCTCTTTGTGTATTTTGAATATGATAGCGGCCTAGCCATCGTATTTCAATGGTAGCCCTGAAAAAGAGCCCTTTGGTTTGGTTTGGGGAAGTAGTTTTTTGTACGTAACAACTTATATTTTGAGTTTATGTGTAAGTTGTTATTTGACTTCTTCTTCGAAACGTCCGAGGAGCTTCTTTGCTTGTTGTATTTGGTCTCTTTCTGTTAGAGATTGTACTGTTGTGGTATTTTCGTTTGCCAGTTATTAGACCGGTTATATTTGTGTTCGGGCACGTGTAGAATGTTGAGAGAGCTGTATGAAACACGGAGCCTACTTTTACCTCGATGTAAACTTTTTGCTTCGCCATAGTGTCCCAACACTGTGTCCAAAATTATAGAAGACGAAAATATAAAACATATTACGAGTAACATAGGAAAACACTGAATATCCG
>LD343079.1:112276-215046 GCA_001465055.1 Ptychodera flava
ATGCTTCACACAAAATTAACACAGGATTATTAAGACAAACACACGACTGAAGAAAAGCATATCGTTTTTGTGGGGAATGTTAAGGTTCTGTTTGTTAGATTATCGTTTGCAAAACTTCACGAACTGTGTCACTTTTACACTAGGGAAACAGTGTATGGTCGTGATATTCATTAAGTTCTCAGTTTTTGTTTTGACAGATACGTTTATCAAGGATGTATCAGCACTCAGCAGTGTAAATTTCCAACGACCTATTTTTATCGTGTTTTGGAGTAGTTCAAACTGCGATTTTGTCATCGGATTATATATTAAACTTTAACTTTCATTCAGAAAAGGGAGGGGTGTTGCGGTGACTTATCTTTGTCATACCCGTCTCCCTATAGATAATCATGGACCTTCACATAAATTGAAAATTAGTGGTGGGTAACTTATGCGCTTTACTTAACAAACTGCGTAAAGGATGACATATTCGATCATAGCTACTCATAGCTGCAATCTTGAGCGAGTAATAAGTGTTTGATAAAGTCGTCATCGACTATGAAACTTATGATGGTAGCCCGTCGGGGTAAATACGAAGTCATCACTTTTGATGTAAAATGTTAAACTATCTTAAGAGTTTCTTGTACAGAAATATAATGTTACCCTGTTTGTACTTACAGTAACACGTGATTCCAACATGGTAATTGTCATTACACTGACAATCATGTCCGTTGTTGTCCCAATCTATGGTACAGTCTTCTAACGATTCTGACATGATAGGACATCTGACGTCACAAACAGAAGACTGCAGATCACTTCTACCAAATTCACTGTTAGACCATTCCCACATCACGGTGAAATAACCTGCAGAAAATATGAACAGAAACATTAGGAATACCTCCGCTGGAAATGATAGGCGACAACCTGTAAGCTTCTCTGTAAGTTTTATTGCATTATAGATCATTCTGAAAATCAAATCAAAGCAAAGCAAAGCTTTCAATGTCTATTACATTTAAACATATGAAAGCCAATTTTATGTAGCTACACATACACAAGTAGTTTCACTATAACACTAAGAAACTGCAACTGTTAATATAACAAACAAAGATAGAGTAACTATAGGTAGTATGCGCCTCGAAATTGAAAGATTTA
Organism: Ptychodera flava; assembly: GCA_001465055.1. Lineage (NCBI taxonomy): Eukaryota > Metazoa > Hemichordata > Enteropneusta > Ptychoderidae > Ptychodera > Ptychodera flava. Next base: position 113,405 of record LD343079.1, read on the forward strand.
AACTTTTGCTAAAACTTGCCTCAAGAAATCTTTCAACCTTTCTTTCAAAATTAAGAATAAAAAAATGGGAGTCACAGTCCAAATTTTGGTACTAGGGAAACGAATTATCCAACTTGAAGATTTACCGATATTTGAAATTCGAAGTGGCAGCCTTTGTCACGGTAAACTCAGTGGAGAATAATAAAGTTTTGGATATTCGAAAAAGAAAGCCGGTGATTTTTTTAGACCAAGGGCTTTAGAATAAGCCATCATTAAGAGTAGATCAGAAAAGAATCGTGAAAATTTAAGAGTCCAAATATCCGTCCCCGAGGCACATTCTACCTTAAATTGATCTTAAAAATAGACTGAATTATAATCAGATAATTCCGAGTTTAAAATAGCAAGACCTCTTTACAGAAAAGTTTGCCAGCACGGGGAACCTTGGTCATCGACCTGACGATAGGCTTCGGATCTGAGAGTGCAATAGTCGGATGTGCTTGATCCTTACAAATGTGAATTTATTATTGTTTCAATGACCAATGGTAGAGTTCAGAGAGTTGTTTCTTCATTGATCCAATAATTCTTCCTTTCATGCTGACAATTTTTTACTGTCTTTGACAGAATTTCCTCTACTAGGATACAGTATTAAACGTCAAGATGGTTTCAAATAGTTGACGATGCCCCGATGTTTAATTATCCTTCACCGTGACATTCAAAATCTTAAACTTACGGGGACTAAAAGATGTTTGTTGCCTCATAGTCTAACTTGTCTGGTCCCAGCATATTTACAAATACTATCTCTCCTTACCCTTCGCTTATAATGAGTGATCTACAATTAAGAGGTGCATCTTGTTTTCATCCCGAATAATGCACATCTTCTCCATTTTCCGAATTTCGAGTTCAAGGAAACTCGTCTCAAATAAGGATATTAAGGTATTGTCGTAAAGAAAATGTTGACAATGTGAAAATGTATTTTTAAGCGAGCGGCCCTCACCGGTATCATTTTAAGTAAAGCAAGAATAGTATTGTTACACACAGTTCTTTTGTGTAAACAGAGAATGGGACAGAAGAGTTTCTGAGAACATCCGTTGAGTTGGTAGGGAAAATGACTTTGGCACCACAAACAAAGACTTGCACGCTAACGCTTGAACGCTTCAATGCAGAATATGGGCGTCGTGTTAGCGTGCATATCGAGTAACCGTTTCAACAGAATGATATCTGTAATGAGCATTACGTCGGAAAAATTGCACAAAAAGGAAGAGAAAGGTGTAGAGGGAACAATGTTATGCTCGAAATGTAAGGCTAATACTGACAGTGTAAGAATCGTTAAGAAAGGTTGCAAATGATGCTTCTTTTTATTTATAAGCTTATGTAGTTGATTTATTTATCATGATGTACGAACATAATTTACCTAGTTGTTTACACACAGTCCTTGCTACTGTTAGATTCCATCCCGTTGCAGTAGTTCCACACATATATCTCCATGAGTTCTGTCCATCTCGTCTGACTTCAACTCTTCCTTCAAATGGCGTCCGACCACCAGTTAATCGGACTTCAACTGATAAAAAAATAAAATTGATTTGAGAGTTATATCTTAGACCGACTACAATACATTTACGACGGAAAGCTTATGTGAACACTGAATCAAACAATTTACCAAAAAAGGAATCAATACAGGGTAAAGTTGCAGTAAAATATGTGCGTATATATAGTGAAAAGTCTAACATTACATGTTGAGTCGCACCTCAAATACTCAAGTTTCACTTTTATTTGTTGTTCTTTTCCACACTGAATTAATCCTCTCGTGCTTACGGTAACAACGAGCGTCCCTACTAACGGCAAATCATACCTTTCGCGTGCACGAAATTCTGATATGTAGACCTAAACAATACGTGTAGTGGAACATGGCCAAGTAATTTCGGCGAGTTCACTTCCTGGTAGCGTCTGCGTGAAAAAACCATCGATTTTCTGTCATAACGACATGTTTCTCCGTAATAACGGTGAGTATTTTCGACTCAAAACAGTAAGTCTGCTTACCTTGCTGGCTTAGTGATATCAATTGAAGACTCAAGAGGATCAAAAATAACATTTTTCTGAAAATTTCTGTAAGATTCAACCCGGAACCTACTCTTCTGTCTAAATGCATACACGTTTCCTTTCACAACACCTATGGGCATCGGATTTATAACAAAGGAATGGTACGCGCCAATGCGTCAGGGGTCATTTGCCTGACCCGGTATTTAAATTGGACGTCGTTCAGTGAAAGCACTGCACAGCGGTCACAACAATAGTCATCACCATTTTCTGTACTCTCTCGCTCATGGTGACCTATAAAAAAGTAAGTTGACCTACTCGAATTCGTTTAGGAGAGCTTTTACAGAAAATGTCTCCGGGTAAACTACCTTCAGTAGAGTACGTTAACATTCAGTAAGTTGAAATCAACTTGAGCTACTGCACACTATAGTAAGCCACCGACGTCAGCGGCAGCTTTGACAGAGACAGATGCAAAGACAGACAGAGAGACAGACAGACAGACAGACAAGCGGGGGAAGGAACAGACAGACAGACAGACAGACAGACAGACAGACAGACAGACAGACAGAGTTAATTGTAAAAAAGTTTGTCGTAACTGATACCTTTGGGACTGGTCAGTTTTTTCGGCCTGGGGGTGGATTATATTTTGCCGACGTCAAAAAGTGGCTGACCCCCCCATTCCAAATTTCGAAAACAGGGTGACCCCCTATTCCAAATTTTGAAAACAGGGTGACCCCCCCGCACGCAACAACTGTAATATGTAATAATATAATACTATATATATATATATATATATATATATATATATATATATATATATATATATATATATGTTATATTTTACATACATTTATATTTTACACTGCATGAAAACCCAATAATACATACTGTATTTGCATGGATTATTGCCTGTATTTTAGCTGAAGAGTGCATATACAGATGAATACAGTCAATAATCCATTGCTTGTATTCAGCAAGCCTGTATTCATGTGGATTCATGTGAATTCACGTGTATTATACTATAATACAGGTAACTCATTAATGTGAATTTATCTGTATTATTGCGTTTTCAAGCAGTGTTAAGTCATTCTGTGTTTTAAGGAAATTGTTGGCATGTCAGTTGTAAGATAGGAATTTCAAAGTGTCAATCTTCAAGTTTGAATACAGTACATTTTGAATGAGCTGTGAATGTATTCCACACTTTCTATGCTTAACCAGATATCCTGAACTGTTGTACAGAAATGGATGTCAATCATTAATATCAAACAGGAAAAAGCAGTAAATCAAAAACTTTGATGGGTGTCCAATTAAATCTCCTGAAGAACCATAGAGAGGCATTTTAGCCAAAACTGATGTGTGCAGAGTCTGAGATGACCTTTTCTTGTAAAATTGATATTTGTGCATGTTGCTTTCTCATACTGAATTCTCATAGAGAGAACAGAAAAGTATCAGGAATTTGTCATGCTTTTCATATGAAATGGAGATTTCATAATAGTACACTTTCACTTAGCAAACATCAAGATATCTCTGGCATATATCTCTGATTTATAAAGTATGGCGCCCGAAGGGCGCGGAGAAAAATATGAAACATCCAGATATCTCTGATATATATGTCTTGTATATTAAAGTAATGCACAGGAAGGGTGTGCTGAAAAATGTCTGATATATTAAAGTAATGCGCTCAAAGAGCACGCTGAAAAATATTGAACATACATATATCTCTGATATATGTATGCCTGATATGTTAAAGTTGGGCGTGCTGAAAAATATGTCTGATTATTAAAGTTACGCGTCCGAAGGGCGCGCCGAAAAATGCAACTGGATGAAATTTGTGGCTGACACGATGCATTTTAGGCAATGATGAGCCTGTGTCGAAATTCAAAAACACACTGACCCACCCTATTGGGCATTTCAAAAACATGTTGACCCCCCTATCACCAAAGTCAAAAACAGGGTGACCCCCCCCCCCTGAATCCACCCCCAGGCCGAAGAAACTGACCAGTCCCTTACTTCAAGAACTCCGCTCTGACACTGCAAGACACAGTTGCAACTTTTGGCATTATTTCCATAAAAATTAGAACACAGAAATGTTCTTACTCAGAGATGTTTACTCAAGTATAAGTCCACTGAGTGGGACTGCACGGGGAAGTTTCAGTAAATGGGTGCCACACCCACAATATGGCCGCCTCCATACACCTACATGATAAACAGCGTAAATGGTGCACCCACACATTTAAATCTTTAAAAACAGCATACGACCCACTGAAAGGACGGGAAAGTCACTCCACTTTGACAAAAAATTCTCCGTTTTTCACATGACATGGCAATATTTTGAAATGGCGGGAATTTAAAATGAACAAAAATCAGTTCAATTTCTTGCCTTTTCTGCCACCGTACAAACAAACGTTGTTGAGGCATAGTTAATGACTATATCGTTCATTTTGCAGAGTGCAATGAACATCTGAGGAAATTGGAGGTGCCGTCAGGTTGGACAAATTTCGCAGAGTTGCAGCTCATGTGCCTTTACTGCTAATATTCTAAAATGTAGGGAGGGTTTTGTACTCAAATTTCAAGGCACTTCATTTAGGTAACGATCATTCGAACTGACTAAGCAACAAACAAGCAAAATAATAAATAAATGAACAAATAAATAGGCTTTTAATAAAATAAAACCAGCAGTTTCAAGAAACAAATCTTGGCGTTTATATGACATAAGTGAAATGTCGTCATATTTCGAATACGGTATAAAGCAAATGTATCGCGACAAACACAGATCATCTCACCCATAAATGATCGACCTCATGGGTCGCTTACACCAGGCTAAATTGTGTCGCGAAAATTCTGACTTTTAGCAACTTCTGTGTCACCCTATGAAATCAGTTACTTGTAAAACGAGGTTGAATTAATTACATTCACTGTACTTTTTCAAAAAGACCCAACTCGTAAACATTCAGTTGAGCGTTATACACTTAGTGCTGCATGTAAGTTGACCAGCCGGACATTAGACTAAGATTTTTGGTATGATGTTTGTAGTTTCCCAAAATTGATGTTCAATGAGTACAGCAACTGCAGGGAAGTAGGTCAAACGTTAAAGCTAATAGGGCTTTATGGAAACGTGATTCAAATAGAATCTCTAAAAGCTACTAATCGAGTGCCTTTGCTGTTCTTAAAATGTAGATTGTAACTTCTCCTAGAAAACCGTTCGATGCAGGGCTTTGTAATAATTATACATCTTCTACCACTCAGCGATAAATAATGTGTCATCCATCATAAAACTGATATGAGAAAAATAACAACTGTCAATAAAGTTGGGAAATCACAGCCTTTCGGTGAAAGTATATGTCCGGTATGTCGTTCATTCGCCATTAACTACACAAATATACATGGAAACACACGGGAGGAGAGAAGTCTTGCTGAACTCCGATACCAGTTTAACATTTTAGGTTCCTAATTAATTTATAATCGAACTTCAGCTATGAAGTGCTGTCGAGTGCTTTCCTTTTGGCAGTTACCCCTTGACTCTCAGGATCAGCGTCAGAGAATCTTGACATTGCATATGTCTTACCTCAAGTACCTGTGCCGTAAATATACTTGGCTGGCATATAGGGATAGACTCAGACACGTGATGCGGTGAGTCGAAGCGTCTCAGCTTTTACCTGTGTCCTGAAACGTAAGGCCCTTTATAAAGAAAAACCGCTAGTCAGTGGTGTCATACAGATTTTGTTCCACGATTGCCAGCAAAACGGAATAAAATGGTTTACTTGCTGCTTGATGTAGACATGGGAATGATACAATAGCCCTTTGTCTCTGTCAATGGCGTAACAAGACTACTTGTGAATTTATTATTTTCATATCTTCGTCGGAAAATGGGACATTGCTTGCAACCCGAATGCAAAATTCGCATTTCGGCGGCGCATCAACATGAATTGTTAAAAAAGTGAAATTGCGCATTAAGGGGATTTCATCTCATCAAGTGGGTGGGACTACATTCAAACGGGCCAGACTGACTGGCGATAATATTTGTCAAAACATAATAAAGACCGTAAACTGATGATGTCTCATCAGAGTTTAAGACCACAACCACATGAACAAGTAGTAGTCAAGCAGTAATTCATTTCAATTCTACTCATGCGTACAAAGGGAATGAGAAAACGAAGGGGAGTCAGGCGGGATTGGTTCCGGGTAAATTTTAAAAGTTCAGTAAGCATTGATGCGAATAGCGAAATCAGAGAGTTTAAGTGAGGTTATTTGCCGATGTACGGGAAGTTGAATATCTTATGAGAAAGAGTACGGGTCAGTGATATATAATCCTTTTACGAGCACAGTACCGTCGTTGTTGCTTTCCCTGGACAGAATTTCAAACCAGAAGTGATATGCCTTGTTCTGCTAACCAGACAATGGTTAATTATTTGCTGTCACGGTATAATCATCGCTATGCTCTGCTTGAGCTTCTAATAGGACAGCGCACTGTCCCTTCAAAATTGTAGACCGATTGTTGATAAATTACAGGTATCAACTGAGGGAGCCACAGGTAATATGGCGTCTGCATTTGCAAGAGGAGTTTCTATACTCTGACGTGTTATGCTCCTATGAAAGAAAACACTGATTTGATTTGGTTGCAGAGATGTCGGTACGGTTTTACTAAGTATTTTGAAATAAATTGGTTTTCATGATCAGTTGAAATTGACTCGCATGTCACTAGTTACATGTCTGACTTGCTATGACCTTTAAGTTAAGGGAACTATGATGTAACTGCGCAAACAACAACACAAAGGATATTTATTTGACCATAACTTCTGTATTATTGATGGAAAGAGTGTTCGTGTGGTTTTATTATGCAGAACAGATACCTAGTGTGGTCGTACTCATTTCCCTGGGATGAGGTTTTTTATTCAACGGTAAAGTCTTGCTGGAAGAATGTTCATTTGATTATAAGGAATGGAGGGTCGTCGGAACTGAGCTCAAAGATCGCATGGGACCAATGGTACTACATGTAGTACGGTATTCAAGGTACGTTTGCAATGATATGTTTGTCATAATGTAGGCCTGCATTGTAAAATTTAAATGTTACAGCTATGTTGACATGATGCATCTAGATATCATGCATAAAATGCATTGTTTGTAAGCAGGAAAGTTCCGATCCCCTCCCTTTTCGTCGGAATGTATTAAATTTCTGTATTCACATATTCTATTGAGGCTGGGACTCACTGCAACAACTACACCCCACAAAACAAAAATCATGAGATGCTATGTACATAAAGCTACTGGTAGGCAACTTGGTGAAATATAAGCAATTTTCTCCTTGTTAAGGTGGCGTTGCACTGTATACTGCCACCTGTTCCAATTTTGCCACAGTTGCCATGGAAAGAGAAAATGTAACCAATCACAGATTTAAGTGGGTGGCCGTTTTTTAAAAAAAAAACCAGCGCCCTCACATGGGCATTTTGAATACCAAGGAACGCCCCTTTGACCATATATGGGCCTATTTAGATTACAGGTGACTGTATACCTTTAACCAACACACCTTTTTTCAAAGCAATATTCCTTGTCAAAGATGACTTGAAAGTACTCTAATACTTCTGATATATTTTCAAAAAGTAGACAATCTTCAGTATGGTATGGTAGAAATAGTTTACTCGAAGAATGAACCAGCTACATACATGGGGTAGAAAACCTCAATTTTGATATTAATCATATCCAAAACATATCCAAAAATGGTAAAAAAAACTTCGACAAAAGGAGCCAAACACTTGTGTAAAAGACGTAAGCAATGTACTCTACAATATATTTTTGAATTTTTTAGACAAATTACAAATCAATATAACAGAATATTTAGCTAAATGCAACATTAGTTTCTCTGTATACTATAACATAGAATGCACCAGGGGGACAGATATTCGGACTCTAAAACATTTACAATGCATTTCGAAGCTCATGGAGAAAAATTAATAAAGTTTTCGCTTTAATAATGGTTAGCACGGCGCTAAGCTGTTACCTTAAAGAGGCGTGTGGTTTACGACGATGGCCTGCAGATGGAACATGCACATTTGTGCAAAGACAATTGTGTGAACACTTCAATGATTTCGTGAATCTTAACCTGCAAATTCTATCGTATTGCCATTCACTGGCATTATTAGGTTACGGGGATTGGGCTGTAAAATTAAAGTGGTTGTCACTTTAGTGAGGCAATCACGAACCAGTAGGAATGGTCACCTTCTTTTCACATCAGTTGAGGGGAGGTTACTATTTTTAATGCAAATACTTGAAAGAAAATGTATCATTGAAAAAGGCAAATATTTAGGCATGTGTTGATATAACTTGAGGTCATTGATAAAATAGTTACGAAGGTCAGAACATCCTCCCTCACTTTTTGTTGAAATTCTCCACTATTATGTAATGATTATGCCGTCCATGTTAAAATAAGTAAAGTTTTCTGTTAACAGTATATATGACATACAAAATACAAATAAACCAAGCTTGATTTAAACGTTTTAGGGGTATATGCTGTGTCTACCTGAAATAAGGAACCATACTTTCTGATAATAGGAGGCGCAATTGTAGAATAAATCAAAAAGAGGCTATGACCCCAATGCATTGACCTTTCCCCTGACATATCGACGTACATGTGTACACTGCATGTGTCCCAGCCAGCAGATACAGTTGAGCGTGAAACTATGATACAGCACATTCACTGCACATTGATAATTGAGTGGAGCCCATCTTGTGAAAAGACTGCAGGCAGGCAGTCGTACGCGATTGTCTGAAAATGCCTGCACTGGCATAAGTGTGCACAATGTAAAACTTCACCATGCATGCAGCCTGCCACTGCCAGCCAGTGAGCCGAGACCTTGGGACCGCACTTGCATTACTGCCGCCAGCAGGTAGAATCAACAGGAATCAATTAGGTAAATATTTTGTCTTCTCATAAAATAGCTTATAAATCTTACAGATTATTACTCAGTTATCCATTGAGGGATTTATTCAGCTCTGCGTGGCAGGGCTAGGCTGTGTGTTACCGGCGTTATTCGGTGTGTGGTGGGAGGCCGTATAACGCCGGTATGTAACACACAGCCCTGCCACCCAGAGCAAGTTTCTTTTTAGTATACCCCATACTCAAAGTGATTATTATGTTTGATAGCTGGCAACACTTCCTTATAGTTGGCAACCAAAACTGTGGAGTTCAGCCAAGGTCAGATTTGGTCAATATAAAACCACACTAAAGTTGTGGCATCCAATTCAATTGAGTAAGCTCTATTTTAACCCTTTCACCCCCCNNCTTTACCATAGAAAACAATGGATTTTGGGACAAACCATGGTGGTGAAAGGGTTAAAGTGTACTTTCAGAGTATTGAAAACAAAAAGTATTATAAGAGACATTGCCATTCCAGAAATTGCCCTATTTAATTGCCATGTGTCGCTGAGAATAATAACACACCTGAGAAGCATAAACACTAGAAAACCAAGGTGCAGAAGAAAATGTTGTCATCCATCATATTTTGCATGGTAGGGTTTTCCTTGTCAGGACACCAGCCAAGCTTAGACTAGGTAAAATTCTCAGAAAGATTCAATGCAGGGTCTCTTATCTTAGTTTCATTTCAAGTTTTTAGTTTTTCACATTCATACTTCCTTCAGAAAGCTTTATACCTTCTGAGAAAAACCAGTCACCAAGAAGTCACGGAATAAAAATTGTCTTCGTTATCTACTCTTACCATAATAACTTTCTCACAGTGATTTTCTGTAAACAGATTCATTCTCACCATTGATGATGATGTGTTTGGGCCAAACCATGGTGGTGAAAGGGTTAATATTGACAGAGCGGGGGTAAAGTGAGAAGTTGCACTCGATCACTTTAAAGTAGTGTTTACATAATGTACATATGCATGCACTGCTTATAGTATACATTGCATGTAGCCTCATTATATTACAGACTTTACTTTCCAGAGACATCCAAAATCAGTTCTTTATGCATTAATTATGCTTTGATCATTATCTACCGGTAGAATTGCTTATTAATACAAAACTATTGACTCCATTGTTTTATATGTGTTCACCTTTCACCAGGAACCTTGTGTGTCTGTTCCATTGTGATGAATCCAAACCAGTTAGTGACTGGCAACCCCTAAAGGTAATCTACCTTTAAAATTTTAACTCACGGTGTTTTGATTGGTTTATACATGTACTCTTGTAAATTGACAAAAATTTACAAGATGATTAGCAGCTTCTCAATTAATATTTGTCTGAATTTGCTTAAACCAAAGCAGTTTTAGTACAAATCATTTAAGGTTACCCTAGTACACACTGTACAACTGAAAATTGTAAACTTTTGAGAACATACATATACTTTAATTTTTTTTTTTTCTATCATAAATAAGATTTGAAATTAGCAGTCACCTTACAGAGTTCGATTAAAAACAATTTCTGTTTATTGCAAATACTCTGTAACTTTAGATTCATTTGGAATTCAGAATTGGTAATATTCAGTTTTCTACATGCTAAGTCCAGGGGAAAATTTAGATTTAGAAAAAAGCATGGCGAGAAAAAACAGATATTACTCCACAGTCTAAAAACTGAGTGACATAAAAGAAGTGGACAAGAACATTACTGTAAAAATTTGAGTGTCTGAAAAACGTACAAAGGTACAGTCTATCTTAAAACTTTAGAAATGCAGTTGATTACCGAAGCGTAGTGACATTTCAGCCAACTTTATCAACATAAATGGATTACCTATGCATAGTGACATTTCAGCTAACTCTACTGGCATAGCATGGAGAAATCCCATGATATTATCTTGTATGTATTTACGATATACAATTATCATATTTATTTGTTTCATACATGTATTGTCTTGAAAAGTTTACTGAAAAATCCCTGGGACACACCTCAATGATAAATCAAATTATAAATAATCACCTTGCTCATTTTTGAGACACACTGGGCTTGTTCAAAAAAGAGTTTGAGAAAAATTTCTGTCTGTGCAGTTTTCTTTCTCAATTTTCACTGCCATCCTACATCAGGAATACATGTTATCATGCTACCATTCGCCATTCTGATTGGATGAGAGCTCATTCCACCTATGCTAAAATACTGTTTTAGCAGTGATAGTGGGGGTAAAATGGGCCCCTAAACCAGCATTTTCGAAAATTGCCCAGTCAGTGCATGTGAACGTACCAACCTAAACTTAATCCGAAACAGTCCGATTTGTTTCAAAGATTGAAGTTTGAATTTCGATACACAGATAAAGTATGGGTCTGTAACACCTCTTGGAGAAAATAAGTTTGGGTCAATGATGAAAGACACCTCTAAAGCAGCACATTTGGGTTTGATGTACACAAATCATTGCATTTGGGCAATGGCACACCGTGCACTTTTGCTTGATTCATCTTGAGTCGAGACGCGACATACAACTCTTTAAAATGAAGCTAGTATTCGTTCATAGACAAATTGACACTTCCTCATAGTAACGGTATGTGAGGTATTATATTTGCCAAAGTTTGGGCTGTAACAGACAAGGATGTTCTTATGATGTAGACCAAGAAGTTCAAAATAACAATGGGGAATTCCTGGTGACTGCGATGAAAGGTGATATCAGATGTAATGAGTAGTGTCAGCATCCAGCCCTCACTGAATCAGGCAGCACACTCTGCAAAACTGTTGATCACAGTTGCTGTCATCCTCAGTCTGGATTATTTCAACTCTGTGTGTTTTCTGGTTCATAATAACGTCCCAATTATCCATCTAAAATAGCACCAGTTAACACCTCTGAATGTTCAGACATTCGTTGAATCGATACAAAAAGGGACAATTCTATTTTTCTAGTGTGCCAAAAAAGCCAGGACTGTTGTTCTTATGTAAATTACCAAAAAATTGTTACTTTTTCTTTTGATATGAAATCTTGGCCCTTTTTCTGTGTCTGCAGCTGGTCACAAGTTAGTGTTCACGTGCATGTGAATAAAATGTAACATTATTAAACATAATGCGTATGTTATAGTATGTCAACATAATCCCAACTAATAAATGCTCGGTCTCGGGCGCAGAATTTCCGACGTTCGATCTCTCATACGTTCGTTTTCTGCATTTAGGGCTTAAAGTGACGAAAATATCCAAGTAAGACAACAAAGATACACAAGTTGATATAACATAATAGCAATAACCCTCCGCTGCAGGAGGGTATACACTTGATTTTGGTGTAATGCGCTTTATATAGTACTCGCCTATCGGCTCGTGCTATACCGGTATGTCGTGCATTGTACCAAAATCTCATGTATACCCTCCTGCGGTGGAGGTTATTGTTAAATTTTTAAAGAATTATTTAAAAACATCACAAGTTTCTAAAAACTTTTTTATGGTTTTGTCTACTGTTTTCAAATTTCAATGTCATACTGTACAGCATTGCATCGTATACATGTACCTGTATACCACAGTATCAAATGTGTAATGAAAATACCATCAGTACAATATTATTGTACTGGTGGTATTTTCATTACACATTTGATGAATACACAAGATATTTTGCTGCGAAGTACTGGTAAATGGACTTACATACCGGTACACTTGTGAATTTTGAGACCCATTATTGTATTTCACCCTTTCAAATCCATTTACCAACAAATATATAAATCATTTCAGAATTGGTCAGTATCTGAAGGAAAGCAAAGATGGTGTCAATCTTGAAATCACTGATAGTGATGACCAAACATGCTCAGCTGGAATGTTTGTGTACTGGTAATTTTGGTGAAATGATACAAGATCAGGAACTGGAATGTTATTCAAGGTTAATATTAAACTTTGCTCCGTATAAATTATTGTATTCAGTGTTTCCATGGTATTTTACACTTTCAGTCGTGTATACCTGTATGGGTGTATACTTTAACTTCCTGCTAGGTTTTAGGGAAGGTGTATAGGGAGGGGAAGAAAAGTTTGTATCAATGGCCTTGTTGTGTTGTGTCAGAGATATGTAGGCTTTGTGATGTGATATTGGGTTATACCAGTATGCATGTTGTTGGGATGACTAAACAATGTTAAAAACACATCTATCGATATCAGCTGATGTATTGTGGCAATGGTGGTGGCTTTGGGACATTGTGTGACAAGAATATTGGCCAAGTACTGGGGTACATGTAGCACTATGGCAAGCACAGGAAATTGAGCCATCAGAGACAGAATGTTGTCTATATATAATTATATAACAGTACATCATGTTATGCTGATAAGTGGGAGAACCATCTGATTTCTGGGGGAGAGTATGGCAGCAGTTTAATTTACTGACAGCAAATTTCTTTTTCTATCATCAGCTTTTTCTCAGACCATTACATTATCAAATTTTTGGGATGATCTTACACTTGAATTTGAACCATAGCGTAGGCAACTCTTAAGTCAGTCTTTGAATAAATAGTTCAAAGTTGAAGAGTGACAGAAAAGACATGTTACCTCGTCATAATTAAAATTGGCACCCCATTTTTTTCGTCTTTCACCTAGCAACAATGTTTGTTTTTTGAAAAATCCTCCAACACCCCCAACCACCCAAAATGAAATGGTTCTCCCAAGAGCAGTATCTATCCTGTACACGGTTGTCTCTGAATCACTCTGAATTAGCTGCATGCTTTTGTAACGAAATGGGAATTTGAATTAAAATTTAGCTGAAAAATCACTATGACCATTGTTGATTTTGGGAAATGTTTGAATTGCCTGCATCTTAAATAAGTAAACACTTATTAAATCTAGCTAAAAAGAGTTTCTTGATGAAATCCTGATATGACTTCAGTAAGTTATTGTTCACAGTTGAATGTTAATGGTGGTTAGCATTTATTGTCAACAAGAACACTGGATGGTGTATACAATGCATTGTGATAGCAGGGCTATTTCAATGTGTTTCAACATAATTTAGAAGAAAGAAGAATTAAAAACATATTTGTTTCACTTTTTCAATAAAAATAATGAAACTCATAAAAGGTTGAGCTTTGCATTGCATTAAATTGAGATTAACTTTACTGAATAAAATACTTGTTGCATCACGTATTTTCAAACACCAAGTTCTGTTTTTGAACACTCTACCGGTGCCTCTATACTAAAACCCTATGAATTCTCTACATTGTTCTAAAACCAAAATATTTTAGAAGCTTGCTACAAAAATTTTTCTCAGTGAGTGTGTAAACTCAGGTCTTATGACAGGGGAAGTACATAATGTATGTAGCATTTTGTCGTAAACACCTGAATTTTTATCACAACTTCCACTTTATAAGAGAGTCAATCATGACAAGAAATTAATGTTTAATTTGGATATGACCAGGAGATACCGGATAGGCAACCCATGCCCTTTATTGTGCTTTTTAGATATTTTCCATTCAATAAACTTAATCCCTCAGCATTCACAAAGAAGATTGTAAAATTCAGGTCATAAAGTACCACATTACCAGGAATTCTATTTTTATGAACTGTTTGCCCAGAGCTTGACCTTTTGACATAAAAACTGTGGCATATGAATTTTTGTATGTTTACTCCATACCAACAAGGAGAAACTTCCTATTTTTTAATGACATCATTCATTTTTGTACCAGTCAGTTGATTGTTATGTACAACTACAGTACAAACTGTATGCTGCTGGGGAGTCTTTCGGAAAGGAATAGTTTGCCATCTTTAGCTTGATATCTTAGTTCATGTGTGAAGTTTCACTGTGGAAAATGCTGCAACATTGTTTTACTCTGTTCCTTCTGGTCATTAGTCTCTGGAAGTGTGAGACAGAACCAATATGCAAAGTTTACAATACCACCTATGTTGACTGCTCAGGAAGGGAACTCAACCACTTACCACAGAAAATACCATCGTACACAACGTACTTGGACCTGACCACCAACAAGATTGTATCGCTGCCGCCAAATGGATTTGTGACTTTGAATCAGCTTGATTGCTTGGACATTTCTGGAAATCACATTTCCAGAATCAGCTCCACGTCTTTACAATCCCTGAACAATCTGAAACTACTGAACTTTCATAGAAATAACATTTCTATCATAGCGTCCGATGCATTCAAGGATTTGTCAAAGCTGGAAGTACTTGTTCTGTCATTCAACAGAATCACCAAGCTGCCTGATAAACTGTTCTCACAGCTTAAAACTTTAACAGAGCTGGACCTCTCAAGCAATTTCTTTCTAGTTTTGTCAGACCAGATTTTCCGTGGATTGGATAATCTTCAAAGTCTTATACTTAAGGACACAGGCATATCAAAATAAATTCCTGCCAATTTTACCACACCACTGTTTTCTCTCAAAGAATTAAAATCTAAATTTATGCGCTGTCAATGGGGTTGATTGCATCGCACACTAGCCCAAGTCGCACCTTTACACTGGCATTGTTTGTTACTGAAACCAGCATTGTGCAGCAAATGTACCAGCATAGTGCAAGGTTATGCGCAGGCTTAGCTGTGTAGTGTGAATGGGTGCGCCCCCAACAACCCCTGCTGGTCGCCAAGGGATACGGCAGCCCCCCTGCAAAGCAGGCCACGAGATCACTCCAGAACGTAGCTCTAAGCACACTGCATCTATCTATCTATCTATAATATATCTAGGTTTCGGAGCAAGACACAACTGTCTGAACAGACGTACCATTCCTGTTCTGGAGAGTACCTCTTGCTCTACGGTGAGTATATAACTCTGTGATCACAACACTGGCGCTGCGAGCAAAAGCTCCGAACCAGACGTGGGGTGCTAGCCACTTTTTCTAATTTTTGCACGAGGCGATTCAGAGTTAGACTCGTCAATCGTGCCGCGTTCCACTACCCTTGGGTTTAGGGAGTGATCGCCGCGAAAATTTTTAGTTTTTGACTTCCCCAGCTATCCTTTTCTCTCCCAGGAAGGAGGAGGGGACGGGGGTTTTGGGGGAAGTCGTATTTTTGTACGGTGTGGTGCGATCGTACGGCTTTGATTTTTTCACGCAACCACGGGAAAGCCAGTCCGGAGTGACGTGGCTGCCCAAACCCACGTGATATCAAAGAAACAGTTTACCATCAGAGCGAGTGAGCTCTAACTGTTACAAAACAAGAAGGGAGACATAGGACAGACCCTTCCACACTAGTTTTCATTCATTTTGCGCGAGGATTTTTGCAGCAAAATTGCCGTAGGGTGCATTTTAGGAACGTTCGGTCTCTGCTAAAATTCTCTCACTGAAATTACCCCACATTGGGAAAGTTCCGTCATGTTACTAAAGATTCGCACAACAGGTTGGTTCGGCTGTCACTGCGGTTCCCTGTTGTGGCGTATTGGTGTTTGATCCTTTTTGTTTACGTCTATCATTTTATTTTTGTATGAGAACAACGACAATTATTTATTTTCCAGTTTTATTTTCAATAAAATGTTTTGTTGTTGAAAACCTTAGCTGGTGTTGTTCTGAACGTCAGTAAGCAGAGTGGGTGGGAACTGTCTGCATTTGAGAGCGGACTGTAAGCTTTTGTATCGCATTACCATAACAACTGAGTACCGCGTGGTTTTGTTTGTTGCGCCTCCCAAGCAAATCTTTGTGGGAAACTGGGACTCAAGACTCAAGTGTATACGATAATTACTTGGTACCTTTATTGTTGTGTTACCGTTTATTGGAGGTTCAGTGTATACAATTGGCTTGATTTACTTGGGTGCCTTATATTTTTGTGTTGTTTTATATCATTTGTGAGACGAACTTAAAGTAGCCCCCGTTTAAAAGTTCACTGCTGGTGACCTCTTACATTGACTTCCCGTCCCTACAGGACGAGTTGACACCATTGAAAGAAAAGAGTCGTCATATCCAACCCATATTATCCGAGACGCACACTCTAGACATCATCACTGAGCTGACATCAGAAGTTAGCAATCTTAAAAGGGAAGCAGAAATCAAGGAAGAGATTATAACATCCCAGAAGTTAGAAATTGAGCAATTGAATGATAGGGGGCAGAAGTCACAATTCATGGAGAAACCATCGGATATTGATGTCCAGCTGCTAGAACAGTTGCTCAGTGATAAAGCTCAAGAAATTCCGGCTTTCCAGGAAAACAGTCGGTTCTTGGTTTCCCAGACACAAGCCAACATCGCTCAAAATGAATGCAGTGGTCGGACTGCAGGTGACACCAAAGTGGATAATCAGGCAGCAACACAGAGTGCAACAAACGCTATTGCAGTAGTTTGCCCATCTGTTTCATCAATTACTGACGATCCTCTTACCTGCAGCGATCACTTAACTGGACATTGTCAAAAAGGGAAGCAACCTGTTCAAGACAATGCAACTGCGCCCTCATTGTCAGAGCAGTTAAACTCCCAGGGGTCATCCAAGAGGGCCTAGGCATGACCCGAGAAACCCCAAAAGGCCTCCTGGACCAGACAGGAAACAGTCGAAGTAGATCTGTCAACCTTAAAACAACTGTGAGGAATGCTGTTACTCCAGATATGGGCATATATACACAAACTGACCTTGAAGAGGGTGGATAAAGCCACTGGGAGTTGATGGAGTAGACATGGTGAACAGCACTGGAAGGGGTAAGTCAGGCCACTCGCTTGGTTTCACTATTTGGAGTAAAATAACTTCTCATAAAGTAGAATACAGTAAATACTATAGAAGTTGTCTAGTGGTGGCGATAATCATAATGTTGTATTTGCTGACCCAAGGACTCTTCGCTGATGGCCATGTGACCATCAAACTGTATCCTGCCATTACCCTGACTAGCCATTGTGAAAGGAACATCAGTGTTTGCCCTGACTTTGGCAAATGGAGAACGACCATGATAATTGTCTGCAGTGGATATACAGTAGTGATGCATTGCCTACATCATAAGTGGGAAAGGCGGGCAATTGTAACTCTGCAAATGCCATGGGATCCTGGAGGGAACAACTGTCTGAAATCAGATGCCTGTCAGCCTGAGGAGTGTCTGTTGCACAAGCATTGGTGCAACAGCAATTCAACCCTTCTCAATGTACAGAGATACTATAGGGAGAGTAGACTGCTCGTCCCCTGCCAAGTGACATGTACCCTTGGGTTAGCTAACCCTGAGGTGACGCAAGGAGAAACCAGAGAAGTCTCCAAAGACTTGTTTACAAGTGCCCTCTGGTTGGTTGACCCTGAGGTGATGATAGAGGAACGAACACAGGGAAAACACAGCAGATGTTTGTGTCCTTACTGTGAGCAATTGACAACCATTGGGGGTCATACCTTGTAGCTCAGCGAAGTAAAATACATGTTGAAGACCAGATAACTTTACGGGACAGCGATTCGTACAGGAGAGGTATGCCAAAGGTAGGGCCCTATGTTGTACTGGGTATATGGCCAACCGACTGATGCTCTGGAGGGAGGTAAATCTGCCCTCAGAGCTGATGTATAGCCAACCATGTGCCAGTTCAACTGAAGACTTAGGGAACTTACAGAACCTGGAACAGACACCATGTTCTTTCTGGTTCCTTTCAGTGTGGGTCAATACACTAAACTATACCACAGAATTGACTGACCTTGCCCGATGTAATGGAGAGGCACTCGTTCCTGAGAGGGGACTTACAAGCCCAAGAGGGTACGTGTTCTGAAGATCAACCAGTACACAACCACCCATCCTAAGGGGGAGCTACCTCGGTGACGCCCCTAGTGAAGGGAGCAACATCAGTTGGAAATATTCCAACTGGGAAGACCAAAAAGAGGACAACCAATCAAGAAGGGGGAGCTACCTCAGTAACGCCCTCAGTGACGGGAGCAGCACCGGCTGGAAATATTCTAACCGGGAAGATGCGTTCCCTGCCTATTTGATAAAACGGGGAGGAGTGTAGTTTGAATGGGTGCTCCCCCAACGGCCCCTGCTGGTCGCCAAGGGATACGGCAGCCCCCCTGCAAAGCAGGCCACGAGATCACTCCAGAACGCACTAGAACCCTGACTAAACCACACCGTAATGACGTAGCTCTAAGCACACCGCATCTATCTATAATATATCTAGGTTTACTAGACTCATCGGAGCAAGACACAACTGTCTGAACAGACGTACCATTCCTGTTCTTGAGAGTACCTCTTGCTCTACCAGTCTGAACGGAGGGTACCAAATTTGCATATTTTATCGTGTTAGAGAGCCTCGTTTTCGCTACCTCGCTGAGTGCGGAAGTGTGTGTGGGAGAGAGATTGGCGTACGATCTCAAAAACAAGGCCGTGAACTCAAACAGAAACTTATCCTTCTTTTAACTATGCCGATTTTCATTGACAATAAACCATTTATTAAGATTTTTCAAAGTATTTGACCAGAGAGTGCAAAATTTTTTTACGATGGCACAATTACTGTGCCAAGGCGGACGATCGAACAACGTATTGGAATCCAAATTTTGCCAAAAAACCTAATTTTTAAGGGTTTTGTAGAGCTTGAGCCAAACTGAAACTTTCAGAAAATGTTCCTTATAGTATCGATAGTGAGTGGTCCAATTTTCAGGGTCGTACGATATATTGCATGTATTTGCGGCATGATTAAGTGACGCCGTGTAGAGACCAGTGTGCGCATTGAATTGAGGCACGGGCGTCCACGCTGCCGAGTACGGCAAACGGACAATGCAAGTATAGCTGCTTTACGCTGTTGTTCACGGGTTTCCCATCAAGCGTACAGAAATAAGACGCCCTACACGACAGTTCGTTGTACTCACTTCGCTCTGTATTAATCGCGTTTTACAAGTCATAGTACTGCATATTAAGTCAGGTGATGCTGCCGCCCTGTTTTGGATATTTCTTTTCGGTACAAGCTATTTCGGGCGCTACAAACTTGGCGAAATTAGCCACATCGTACGATACAAGGCGTCGAAAGCAACACACAGAGACAGTCCATGTCCGATATGTTAGCGCCATACACGTCGAAATATAGTTGCGTCGTCCATGGATTCACGTAACTAATTTATCACGAAATATTTATGTACAGTTTTCTAAATACACTTAAATTGAAAATTGGGGTTTGAAGTTTCAAAATATCAATATTTAGCCCCTAAAATCCAAGTACGACGTCCTATTACTGCGATAGCAGTCCGATTACTACGCACTCAACATCGGGTCAAAAATTTGACAACTTTTACCCTCTAAATACCACTTCCGTCGTGTTAACAGTTTGAGGATAAACACAATAAAGTTTCGAAGGTATGATAATAAGATTTTGTTAAGCTTGTCATTTATGAAACGGCTTTGGCTGAAATTCACCATCCTGTCCGAAAACTATATCACACTGAGTGTAGCACTTTGTTT
Organism: Ptychodera flava; assembly: GCA_001465055.1. Lineage (NCBI taxonomy): Eukaryota > Metazoa > Hemichordata > Enteropneusta > Ptychoderidae > Ptychodera > Ptychodera flava. Next base: position 133,624 of record LD343079.1, read on the forward strand.
AGAACGCTTACACAAGCACAACACATACACACACACGTACTCAGTACGTCCGAAGTGAAGGCCGCCATGATGGAAACGCGGATTCGTGGGTCAAGTTTAAATGTCTGTAAGTTTGTATCCAGACCTTGAGCCAAACTGACATTACGTCTGAACATTTCTAAAACCACGAAAATTCGATTGCAGGTCTTCTTTTGGGCGTAAATATCATTGCATGTATTTGCGGCATCGCTAAACTTGGGCCTTCAGACGATCCCAAAAAAACAATCATATCGTTAAAATGACAGTTTCACAACATAGAAATTCTAAAAAAAATAACATGCAAATACTTTCCAACAGTATCATTCAATATCACCACAAAGTAGATACGATTGACCAACGATGACAGTAAAATTCAGTAATGAAAATCTCCGTGAAAAATTACTAACGGTCAATCTCCGACTAGAGGGCGCTGTCTGAATTCAAACGTAATCCCCATTAATGTATGCTAATTAGGTACCCAGGGTTCTGCCAAGTCATTTTTGACTGCTGGTCGCTCATTAATATTCATGATCTAATTAATATTCATCAGATTTAAATATTCATTTCCACATCTTCTACCACCATGATTTTTTGGAGGGACTGTGGTTTGGGTACCTTTACCAAAGCAAGTAAATCAAACAGGTTTAATGTTTTCAATTTTTATTGCTCCAAATAAAGGACAAAGAAGACAACTCAGCTTTGATTTCACTATTTATTTACTTTTAATACTATTCAGCAGTAACAAAAATTTACACAGGCACTGAATCAAACATAATACACTGGCATAGACATACAGTCTGATAAAGATAAAATAAGCAGATGGGTTGAATGTTTCTCAGAAGGTTCATGAAATTAAGTGAAATAAATGTAATTAGAATAAATTCAGAACTGTTGTGTTTCCGAGAAATTGTGAGAAAATCGGCCGTGCAAATGTATGCTTGTAAACGATTGAATTTACAGGTATCTGATCTCAGTAACGCCAATGACTGAAAACATTGACGTGTCAGAATGTTTAGAGTTCAATAGTTCTTCGAATGAACACACCAAACAGCTACTATCAGTCTCTTACTTGGAATAAATGCGGCGGTGTTTCTTCTCTGCCCAGACTTTGACGGCGGAAGTGTAGTTGTAGCTGTCGACAGGAGGACCATCAACTGCAATGCGTACAAGGCTGTCTAAGCTGGACTGGTTCAGGCGATTACGAGGCAAAGTTTTGATCAGTTTCATCTGCGAAAAAGTTCTCTCAGAGTCTGCGGTGTGACACGGTAGCACGCGATAAATTCTGGCGAGTTGGGTGATCACTGAAAACATGGACTGCAAAGGCGGGGTAGTACACAGCAAGTCGACGATGACACCGGGTTTCAAATCTGTCTGCTTCAGTAGCGTGTCTTCTGCGTACTTCTTGAAGCTAGTCCATTCGTTGACAGCATCTTCTTCGTTGTTAAGTTGATTTTCGGCACGCAAATACTGATGATACAACTGCTTCACGGCATCATTTCCGTATGACGGCTCAGTAGAACTGCGTAAGCTGTGCGGATCAAAGACGTGGAAGAGTCCGAGTACACCAGCATCGACTTCCGGAAACCGAAGCGCGATATTGTTAACCAGCATGTCGATGTATCTTTCTCTAATCTGGGTCCGAAAGAAATCATTGTCATCACTGCGTTTCTTCACGTTAATGTCTTTCTGTTCAAGGCCGGTGACAAATTCGGTTAGTTGCTGCAAATTAGCGCCGTCGGTAGTCTTCATCGCCGCTAAAGTTGATATGGTGGACGCGATCAATGGCTTCGAGGTGCTGTGTTCAAATTCGCTGGCCTGGAGTGCCCTGGATAACTTGTTTACATGTGGGAGAAGGTCGCACATCAGCAACATTGTAGCAATAAATCGCCATGACGACATCAGGTTCTGCAAACCAACAGCTTTGGCGTCGCCGCGTTCTTCACCCTCTCTGTCCAGGCTCAGCATAACGCTAACGAAAGTGTCCTTGAGACGGGTGACACAAATTTCTAAACTTAACCATCTTGTCGACGAGGGCTCGAGCGGTTTTAACAGTTTCTCATTCAGTGTTGTCTGGATCGCGTGAAGTCCGGCCATGCGAACTGCGCTGTTGTGGTAGAAGGCATAAAACTGCCGCAATATCGAAGTAAACCGCTTCATGTAAGGTACATCGCGTGCCGCTTGAGACGAAGCAAGTTGAAGTCTGTGGGCCAGACAGTGTACACCAATCGCCGACTTCGCTGAATCTTGTAAGCGTCGAACCACTCCTGATTTCTTGCCCGTCATAACTGCTGCCCCATCGGTGCCGATACCCACTAGTCTGTTGTAGTCAAGGTGATTCTCTTCCAAAAACTTCTTTACGTGCCGAGTGATGGTTTCTGCCCCGAGTGTCACGCTCTGTTCATTGTCGGTATCTGGTTTCAGTGGTTCAATAAGTTTCAAGAACTTCACTGATAAATTACCGGTCGCGTCTAAATATCTAAAGTTCAGAGTCAACTTTTCGCTGATGCTGACATCAGTCGTTTCGTCTAGCATAATAGAGTAAAAGTCCGAATTCTTCATTTCTTCAATCGTATCACTCTCGAGCACCGATGACAGAATACCTAGCATTTCTTGAATCGACTTGTCGCTGCAGTACGTAGCACTTTTACTAACGCGGAGATCATCTTTCACGGATAAACCGAGTTGCGTCAGTAGGTCTAGTACAGGTTCAAAGTTCGTGGTGTGGGGAATTCTTCGCTTGGCTAAAAAGTACAAGACTTTGAATGCCGATGAGATCGCGTCGTTGTTAACTTCGGGCTGTAGTACTATGGCAATGTTCTGAGATGTTACGGCCGAAAGTTCACGCTTCATCGCGTCTTGATGTGCAGCGGTCTGTTCATGTTCTTTGATGCTGCCGAGTCTCAGTCGCTTGCACGGCGTTTTGTTCCATGTGTCGCGGTCGTAAGGTCGTTTGTTGAATTTCTGGCAGAATTTACAGTACATACCGTCACCAGGACGGTAGTACAGCCAACTCTCACGGCCAGTCAACCACTCCGAGCGAAACGTTGTAGCTTGGCGGCTACGGGGTGACTTCGACGTCTCTTCAATAGAGACTCTGGCCTTCTTCTGAGCTGGGTCGGTGTTTTCGTCGGGCGTTGCGGTACGTTTGGTGGACGTAACGAACTTCAGCAGAGACATGGTGTCAGTAGCGTAGTAAGAATACTGTAGAGTTGTAAACTATAGGAACCTCTCTCTTGCAAAGCAGTGGGGAGAATGATGACCAAAACTATTGCTCAAGATCTTTATAGACAGAAATTTTCAATGTGTGAATATGGTGAGTCAGCATGTTGCAAAAGGCACCACGACTGAAGGGTAGCGGTGATACTTCAAAAAAAATGCGGCAGTATAGCGACCATCACCCGGGGAAGCCGCCTGGCTGAACCCGCGAAGTACCAGCATTAGTAATCGTTCACACCTCTGGATTTTCTTTGCTTCATTGTAAGTTGTTTCTTTGCCTGTCATATCGGCTAGCTTTGATAACTTTCACCGCCCATTTGTTTGATATTTGCCGAAAAAAAACACTAAAGGTCCGGTAGAGTATGAAAGGGTCGTGTCACGACAAAAACAATAGTGCCGGACGCCGAGTTTTTATTCTGGTCGACTTCTGTGAGTGCCGGTCGCTAGCGACCAGCGCCGACCAGCGTGGGCAGAACCCTGGTACCCTCCGTTCAGGCTGTACAGTGAGTATATAACTCGGTGATCACAACAGCTGTATCAATTTCTTCAGCTGAGAGTTCTCTATTTACAAAATATAAGTTATGGCACCTGGCAAAGTGTGTAAATAGTGGTTGATGTTTCACCACAATTTGCCTAGCCTTGTGAAGAAGATCAGGACAAACATTCTTGGTGGTATTGATTACACTGTCACAAATTTAAGGATAGTGGCATTCTTTGGCTGAAAAGTAAAAGAGATATGTACTTCACTTATATGCTTTGAAAGACATTATTTCAACACCAAATCTTCAGATTACAGTAAAAGGTTACATAAACTTCAGAGCTGAACAACTATTATAGAAATAATGGGCAACACGGTGACCATTAACGTTTATTTATTGGCAAGGGCGATAGGAAGGCCAAAAATTAATGGGCGAGGCCTGCCAAGCCTGTTAATCTTGGCTTTCCTCCCGCCCGCGCCCATAAATAGATGTTAATGATTAGTGGGAGTCTGTTATTTCCATTATATTATCAATGAACCCAAAAAACCGTCAAAATTTACAAACATTTTCCAAGCGAATGACTACAGGGCCCCATAACTTGTCAGTGAGTAGTGTGCGCTGCAAAAAATTGCAAATCCTGAGATTTTTTTTTTGAAAAAAGGGTTTGAACTTGGACCACTCCATTTTATTTTGTGATTGATTATGATCTTTGTACAAGTCACAATTTTTGTTTTAGCTGTTAAGTTACTTTGTTTACAATATTATTCATATTCACGTGCATCTAAATAAACCATTACTGTGTATTTATGGGCAGCCATGTGGTTCAGCGCGACCAATTAAAATGCGATGGAAAGGGCATGGTAATATAATGAATATTATACACATTTCAGCAGACTACACTTTCCTTCAGACCAAACAGAAATAATATGTAAATGAATACATGTTAAATGAACATAATGATGAACATATTACCGGTATATGAGTATTATCTGTATTGAACATCTCACAGAAAAAAACTGATTAAAGCTAGATGTAGATTCACATTGCATTATGCTCACAATTGATCGAAAACTGAATTGTTTCAAAAACCTGAAACAGAATATTTTAATAAGCTAAAAAACACATATTTTGAAAGGGAGAAAATTTAACAAAAAGGTGTATTTGGTCATCATGCAAACTCAGGCAACAATTATCCTAGGTGTAATGCTATGACCAACCTTAAGCTTGCAACATTTGTCCACATGATTGCCAACAAAGCCACATGATTGCCAACAAAGGCTTGACCATGGTAGGCGTTGAGGTGAACGTTACTTTTGGCTAGAGCTGATTCAAGTACCTTCACTGTATAGCCTGCTTGCTGAGGGAGCTTATTTTTCAACTCTGTAATCACTTGAATGTAAGAAAATATGACAATCCATTTCTTAGTTTTTGTGTAAATTGCAGAAGTAAAATTAGATGAGTAAAATTCAAATACATTCAAATTTCAAATTCCTTATATTAACTTTTTCCTTTGCCTTTTCATGTAATTGCACTTTCCTTTTCCATTTCCTTTGATAGATGACTGTCTTCAATATCATCATCACTATCATCCTGCAACATGATAATTGTCAATATCACCTCAAAGGCTTTCCACTCTATCATCCAGCTTAGAGCAGATTCTTTTATGATGTTGACATACTCATCAAACACTTCACAGGGTTGGACAGGTTCATCAAGTTCATCAACTCTTTCCAAATGCATGAAAATTTCAATGTCATGCATTCTGCAAGAAATTTGTAGCATATTGAACCACAGATGAAATATTTCCAGTGAAATATGCAACACTGGTAGAGCAACCTAAATATTTAAAAGAGACTGTAGACTGTTAAAAGGAACACTATGTGTAACTTTTGGCTAGTTTTGTCAGTATTTATGTAAATTTGACAGTGTGAATTATAGTTTCTTTTTCTTCTTTCTCAAGTATGAAATATCTACTATTCCAGTTGTCAAGACAATACATGTGTTAAGGCTTTTGTTATTGTTAAAAATGAATTTAAGTATGGACTTAAATCAAATTCTCAACATTAACAAGCTACTTGTACAACATGTGTTGCGTTGTTAGTTAAAGTAGTCACAAAGTAAGGCAAACAATGGGGCAACCTGCACTTAAATGAAAAGCAAAAACAGGTTAATTAATAATACCTATCAAGGGAATTTAATCTATCAAACACTTTGAGGTCACACGAACGGACGCATGTTTCCCAGGCAGAGAAACAGTAAACACCGTGGATGACAAATAACATTCACTCGCACTCGCACATATTTCATATGTATTCCCATGATTCTATCCACAGGGACTTATCCAGAGAAAATGATTACAAATATTATATAAACCAAATGGGTCTCGTTGTCTACAATTTTTTTTTCTGTCTGCGTTTCTCTTCCCGTACGCTCTGTTCGCTCAAGACGTGACGGACTGCGCATGTGTCATATACCGGTATGCATAGTAAAATGCGCCCTCTTTCTGTAATCTCTGCGTGACATGCATTCGTGGTTGGATGATCGTGCCTGATTCCCCAAGGGGAGACAGTGGGCCAACTTTGATTTAGCTGGCTGGCGAAAGCACAGTCTATCACAAGTAATTTTACAAATGTACCACATACATAGTGTTCATTGGTTGTTATCGTGTTGTTGATGATCGGGACTGTTAAAATTACCAATCATAAAGTCTACATTTGAATGATTTATACCACAATGACACACCCAGGGATGTAAAAAATAGCCAGCAGCCAGCAAAAACAACCGGCTGTCAGCTAAACGGCTCCAATACACCGTTGCCCCTACATCAGCCCTTTCTATACCCAGCTTTTAATTGCAAAGGTCTACGGGTAACTGAATCGTTTTACATTTCACACTATGACTGAGGTAATGACCATCAGGGAGCTACGCAAATGTATGAACTACGTGAACTCTGCGTCATCAGCCCATTCATAGAATGTTGTGCGCCCTTAGTGGCGCATTGAACGTAGACATGAGGGCCATTAGAGAATTTAGCGCACAAATTGCACAATGGCGCGTCCTAGAATTAACTCTGAATGAAGGTGAAAAGTGGCACATTGATCCTTTGATTGATAAACACAATTCATTTGGTTTTAGATTTTTGAATTTCCTGACCAAACTTGTTTTATTTGCAATATTTTTATTCCAATATCTGAAATATACTCCTGCCTCCAATAAAATGGCGATCTGACAGCGTTTACATATACAGAACAAGGGTCTTAAATGGATGGATTTTAATCAGTTAGCGTGTCATAAGTTGTAAAGACAAAATACCTGTCAAGATGTTGTAGTTTATACAAAATTTAGGTGAATATGAACTATGAAAAATTGCAAAAAAAATGGAAAAATAACACAGAACAGAGGCGAACGGCCACAGAGTCTCCACTGTAATCATGCACTGAACGTTATCAATCGATATTCTTTTGTCCAAAATTGATACGGTTTTGTCTTGTTCAACTGCAGGTCGTTCCCTGCTCACGATGGTGCCAAATGTGGCAAAAGTGCGCCAAAATATGCTGAAACATAAAAGTAACACCAAAACTGAAAAAAGTGTCATCCATTTAATTTGAGTACAAGAAATCAACAGATATGTTGATGATATGGCATATATGTCAATATGTATGGTAAATGTGGAAATATGCATGAGGTGACCTGTTTACATGAGAGGCATGCGAGCAGATTTTGATCGATATACTATTGAAAATATATTGATACAAGGTTCACTGTCGTCACTATCAGCCGACTGACAGAAACTGTCGGGTAGGAAATATGCTTCATGGAATACCGGTACTGCCTAATCAGGCTTCCTTTTGTCCTGCAGTGCATGAAATGCATTTCCTCTTTCATATGTAAATAACGAATACCCCAGTTTGCTACACATTGAGGCATTTTCTCATTTTGCCCTATATTTTGTGGATCGTTCTTGAGAGAACAGATCGTTCAGTTATTGATATTAACCAGGCGTTCGTGGAGATCCGATGGTGCAGCGAGGTCACAGGAAACCTCAGTAAAACAGAAGCCGTCACTGCAGTGTTAAATGAGTGATGGTGAAATGCAACCATTAATAGCTGTCAACTCACAAACGTTCGTACGATTTCTGTAGCTGCTGCTTCTGGAGAAGGATGCATGAGTAGCGAATACTCTGAAAGAGCAAAAATGTTCTGCAAATTCATTCAGCAACTCGACAAACCTACGAAATCTCGCCGACTGTCGACCATGCTGAACTAAGTCTTTCAGATTATCACTACATGTCATTCTTCTGTAATTCTCGTTCTGTTTGTTACAGGTTACTTCTGTGTGGAATATGACCAGCTCTGAGTAAGCAGTCGGGAGACGAAGTCGTCTAATGCTATAAACAATTACTTTATTCTATACTAATATAATAGACAGTGGCTAATACAGTGAAGCATAACACTTAGGTGAGAGACCGTACATAGAGTCCAGTGACGTGAAGTGTCTCTGTTGAGGGTGGAAAAGTCTCTGATTAGGGAAGGCGAGGTTCCTGTAGATAAAGCACTTTTGGGGGGAAAAGTGTCTATGAGTCACGAGAAAGGCACATGATGGATTAGACATACTGTCTCAGCAGATGGAATCTCTGGTTGGTAAAATAAACAGTGATAGGAAGCGAGGCCTCAAAGCTTAGTCTTAGAAGGAATGCTATCAGAGTATCTATAGTAAGACACTGTACTAATAATGACGTTATACAAGAATATATTTCCTAACATTCTCCCCGGTGGGAAATTTAGCAGTGTTCCAAATGATTGCAAAATCTCAATGAAAAGTAAAATACTAAGTAGTAAATTTGGCAGTGAAATGTGTAATAAATGAAAAAGAATTTCTATTCTATGGAATAATATTGAGTAAATAAGTCCAATATATAAGAGTACCGCCGGTATATATAGTCCGATATATACGAGGTCAGCAACAAGAGTTGATACATCGTTTAAATCTTGAATTCTGCATCGGGCGATGGCGGCTGCAGTTTTGGTCGGTGGCCTCTCGCTGCTGGTTGTCTGGTTTACCTGTTGTGTTTTCGTGATCGTTGTTCTCTGTAGCTTGTTGTGTTGTGTTGGCATTGATTTCCAGTGGGTACAGCTTAATGATGGGACGATTTGAATGTCTGTTAGCAGTTCTGATTCCTGCAGAACGAATGATGCCATCGTTTCCGTAGTTTAGCTTTTCTACAGTGGCTAATTCCCAGTTGATTCGGCGTGAGGTTTCGCTGTGTACAAGCACAACATCACCAATTCGAATGTCATTGTCCGTTTTACCGTGGATTTTGTGGTGTTCACGTAAGGCAGTCAAGTATTCAGTTGTCCATCTGCGCCAGAAATGTTCCTGTAGTTGAGTAATGCGCAGATAGCGTTTTTTTCAAGTCATCTTCATTTCCGAATGATGGGTCCCAAATTTCAGTGTCATCAACAAGTGGGCGTGGCATGTTTGTGAGGACGCGACCATGAAGCATATGCGAAGAGGTGAGTGATATTGCGTCATCCGAATTCGAAGACTGATACGTGATAGGGCGGTCGTTCAGCGTAGTTTCTATCTCTGTGATTATAGTTTTCATCTCATCGAAGGTTATGAATGCACAACCTAATACTTTCTTGATAATATTCTTTGTCACTCCAATCATGCGTTCCCAAAATCCACCAAACCATGGAGAGCGTTTGGGAATAAAGGACCATTCTACGCGTTTGTTAGCCATGTATTGTTTTATGTAGGATGAGTCAAAGAGTTCACGAAGTTCCTTATCCGCAGAGAGATACGTCGTAGCGTTGTCGGAAATCATCTTCAAAAGGGAGCGAGCGTCGAGCAGTGAGACGGCGAAAGGCACGTAAGAATAACACTGTTGATAAGTCCGATACAAGTTCAAGGTGAATGGCTCGTGTTACAGCACAAGTGAAAAGACAAATATAAACCTTTGTTTCCTTACTGTTATGAGGTGATTTGATGTAGAGCATGCTAGTAAAGTCCACACTGGTAATGGTGAACGGCGGAGCTTTGTTCACGCAGTATTTCTGAAGAGGGGCTTGCACTGGATGTTGATACGGCCCACCAGTTACTTTCAAACACTTTACACATTTGCGTATTCATTTCCTTACAGCTTGTCGTATCTTGGGACTCCAGTGCCGTTGACGGAGTTGAGTAACTGTTGTCTGTAATCCGGCGTGTAGCACACATTTGTGGGCGGCTAAGATGACGAGTTCCGTAAACCGATGATGGGTTGGAAGCAGATTAGGGAATTTCACGGCATATTCGAGCAGCGCGTTACGTAGCCTGCCACCACAGCGAAGAATGTTGTCTTCATCTAAGAAGAGCGTGAGTTGTCTAGCGAGTGTAGTTTTCGTAGTCTTTCCGAGGAGCGAGTACACGTCGGCGCGATATACTTCGAGTTGAACGTCTTTTATCCATTTGTTTTTGGTGCGTTGAAGTTCTCTTGCTGTAAGATATCCGGTTTTGCGAGCTTTTGGCTTCTTCAATGTCGATACGAAGCGTAGTACGATAGCAAATACGCGTAGTAGTTTAGTGAGCGAGCTGTATCTATTTGCGTCAACCACGTGTTGGATTCCGATTTGAGTAGAGTGGGCATTGTCTTCAGGAGGAGCCGCTGTGTTTGCATGTCCGTTATTTGCGTTATCTCTATTGTCCCGAGTCTGCGAGAAACACAGCAGTGTCATCATTGTCAGATAATTGGCAAACTGGCCAATCACCACGTTTGAGCCAATCAGGCCCTTCCCACCAGAGAGTAGACTTCTCCAAGTAGCGTGTAGAAATTCCACATGTTAGCAGGTCGGCTGGATTATCTTGCCCAGGGCAGTATTTAACTGTGCATGGAAATTCATTGATTCTTTTCAGTCTATTTGCAATAAACAGCGGTAGTGTCTTATCGCTTCTTATCTAGCGAATAACGCTTTGATTGTCCGACCAAAGGAAGCGACGTGTGATATTTACTTTATCTTTCAGCGCATCGTAGGTGAAACGGAGAAGTTTTGAACTGATAAGTGCGGCCATCAATTCTAGTTGCGGTAGTGTAAGTTCCTTCGTAGGAGCGACACGAGTCTTTGCCATAATTAATGCAGTCTGGCCCTTGTAGCGTAGGTACAGCAAGGCACCGAAAGCCTTGGTGCTTGCGTCAGCGAACATGTGTAGTTCATGTTCATCGCGTAGATTTGTACCTTCAGTGAAGTATCGACGACTGAAGGTAATGTGAGAACCGGGCGTAAGTCGGCTGCTGTGGGTGACCATTGTTTGATTAGGTCGTCTCCCAGAGGTTTATCCCAGTCAAGTTTTCTTTTCCAAAGTTCCTGTATGAACAGTTTGGCCTTTACAAGAACCGGCGATAGATATCCGTAGGGGTCGAATAAGCCTGCGGTCATTTGAGCAACTTTGTGTTTAGTCACGAGGTCGTTGGAAGGAGGTTGCCTTTTTTTCATATAAGTCAATGTATCCGAGTCAGAGTCCCAGTCCCAAACAATGTTGTGTTCATTTCGAATGTTTTGTCGCTTTTGGCGAGCGAGCGTACTTCATCACAGTCAGATGACCAAGAGTGTAGTTTAAAATCCACCGGCAGTCATGATTTCATTCGCGTCGTTGTAGTATTTCACAGCGTCGGTCGCGTTTGCACTCCAGTTATAACGTTATCAACGTAAATATTATCTTTCAAATCAGCAGAAGTCGAAGTTGCGTTGTGTTTTTCCAAGTGAGTTTTCACGACGGCGTTCAGAATAAACGAAGAGCAGACCTCGCCAAAGAGGACCGTTTTGAATTGATTGACCTTGAAATTGTTCTCAGGGTCGCTAGGGTCTGATAGCCAGAGGAATTTGGTGAATTTCCGATCACTTTCGTCCAGGCGGACATTGAGAAACGCTTTTTAATATCGCTGATAACGGCAGTCTCATTTAATCAAAATCTGAGTAGTATAGCTACAATATCGTTCTGCAGAGCAGGCCCAGTCTGTAAACAATCGTTCAAACTAGGAGAGTCAACTGATTGGCGACAGCTACAATTGTAGACTACACGGATAGGAGTTGTAGTCGAATCTTTCTTAACAGAGCGGTGAGGTAGATAATGTCCACGAGTTACATCATCATCAGAAACTTCTTCAATAAAGTCAAAAGAGATTTGCTCTTGAATAATGTCGTTGTACGTGTTCAATAAATCTGGCTTTAATCTGCGTACCATGGCGCGTGTGCGTTTCTCACTAATTTGATAATTGGTCGGTACTGGTGGGTTATCTGGTTTCCAAGGAAGCTTAGCAACGTATCTACCGTTGTCGATTCATAAGTGGGTAATGAGAAATAACTTAAATTTGCTTACCTTAGTGTCTGTTGAGTGCTCTTCATTTCTAATTCCGATAGTTTCTAAGTCCCAGAGAGTCTGAAGTTTCATTTCTTCTTCCATAGAGTGCGTAGCGGTATGTAGAATAGTCGCTTTAGCAGCGTTGAGATTGTTTCTCGCGTTTGTAGGTCCAGATAGCAGGTATCCGAATTTTGACTTCACAGCGTAAGGTCCGGGTCCTTTGATGACTTCATTTTCGATGAAGTCCCACAAGCGGTCAGCGCCGATGAGGACAGAGATTTCGAAGGAGGATGCGTCCGAGGGATGATGGGCTAACGGTAGCCCCCATAGATGAGGAAGGTCGACAAGCGGTGTCTTGGTGAAGTTCTTCATGGCAGAGATCTTCGGTGCGATCAGAGCGCTCATTTCCATTGGTCCGTTGCGAGTATGAAGATTGAACGTAGCCATTTCGTAGCGTTTACTTTGAGAGAGATTGCCCAATGTTGTGATACAAGTGTTGAAGTAATCGTCCGGTTTAATTTTCAGTTTCCGAATTAAGTCTCTTGCGATAAATGAACGGTTAGAACCTTCGTTGATGAGCACAACGGCGTTGACGGTTTTCCGTCCCGATGAGATAGGAACAACAGCGGTTTTCAGAAGAGCGGTTTCTATTTCATTCCAGGTAGCGAAATGTACTTGAGTAGTGGCCGCAGCGGGTTGAGCGTCATGGTGCAAAGCGTTCGCGGTTCTGGGTTGAGGTGAAGCATCAGCGTTACGTTGAGTAGGGATAGGATCGCGTGAAGTTTCCGAAGTCGTAGAGGTGGATCCCTGGTCCGATTTACAGAGTGAGGTGTGATGCTTTCTATCACATTTGCGGCATTTTCCTTTGGACTTACAGTCGCTGACTCTGTGTTTCCCTAGGCAATTGTAACACAGCCGGTTTTGTTTGACAATATCGTGTCGTTTCGAAGAATCAGTGACCACAGTGCAATCGTTCTGATTGTGTGGTCCTCGGCAAAAGGCGCAACTCTTTTCCTTCCGTTGAGTAGGGCGACACGCGGCTGAGTTAGTCGCGGTACTTGAGTAAAAGGCGGCGGTACTAGGCATTGAAGACTGAATTGATTCGTCCAATTCAGCGGCACGATTGTTGGAAGACATTATCCTTATCTCGCATTTGAGAGCCTAGCGAAATTGTTTGAACGAGTGAAATAGTTCATCGTCTAATGGACGTTGAAGCATCGTCAGTAGATTGGGTGGAAGTTTTTCCAACGCTATGATTAAGATCACCCATTTGAATCTTTCTTGTGGAACGTCTAAGTGATCAAGATGGCGAACGTACGTTTCTAACTTATTGTGAAATGCGGTCAAACTTTCGACAGTGTAAGCGGGGTTTTCCAATTTGTAAAAAGCTTTGACGTAAGCTCTGTGTATTTCTTCTTGTCTACCATATTTATCGCGTAAGAGTTCTATCGCGTCACCATAACTTTTCATGTGTGATCGCAGTCCGTCTATTACCTCGGCGGGAGGACCTACGAGGTTTGCTCTCAAATACCGAAGTCACTCGGTGTTGTTTAGCGAGGCGTCTTCATGTATGAGAGACATGAAGTTATCGAAAAAGCTTGGCCATTTCATGATTTCACCGTCGAATTTTTCAAGAGTTAGTTTCAGCAGATGATTTCCCTTGTGTTTAATAACGGGCGCAGAAGTCGGCTCATCAGTATGTTTTCCAATAAATTGTCCATAAAGCTTCAACTTACTGGTGATGTGATCTTCGTATTCGTCTGCTGCTTCAAACTCTTCTTGTAGCTTTTCGTTGTTGTTTTTGATGTGTGAAGATATTCCATTGTCCAATTTCTTGATGATTTCTAGCTTGTGCGCGATGTTGTTGGTGACTTGTCTTCCATTTCTTTTGTATTTTCGTTCTTTAGTTTCCCTGGATCCGGAGGACCCGAAGGAGTTTCCGTTTCTCGGCATCGTTGAAAGTATGCTTCAGGCTGTAGTAGGTAGTCTCGCAATCCTGGTCTCGGCACCAGAAATTATGTGTGGAATATGACCAGGTCTGAGTAAGCAGTCGGAAGACGAAGTCGTCCTATGCTATAAATGACTACTTTATTCTATACTAATATAATAGACAGTGGCTAATACAGTGAAGCATAACAGTTGGGTGAGAGACCGTACATAGAGTCCAGTGACGTGAAGTGTCTCTGTTGAGGGTGGAAAAGTCTCTGATTAGGGAAGGCGAGGTTCCTGTAGATGAAGCACTTTTGGTGGGAAAAGTGTCTATGAGTCACGAGAAAGGCACATGATGGATTAGACACATTGTCTTAGCAGATGGAATCTCTGGTTGGTAAAATAAACAGTGATAGAAAGCGGTGCCTCAAAGCTTAGTCTTAGAAGGAATGCTATCAGAGTATCTATAGTAAGACACTGTACTAATAATGACGTAATACAAGAATATATTTCCTAACAACTTCTTTCCTCAGTCCTGATATTCAATGAATGAGAGAATGGAGAATAGGGAATGGCATGTGCCAAATGTAGATCCATTGTCTAGAATAGACGAAGGCACCACCTACCTGAACTACCACAGTGTTCTTCCAAAGCAATTTTAGAGTGTTGGCCACTACTCTTTAATACTTGGTAAACAATATAAACTCATTAGCATAGCAATTACAGTTATTGTCATGCAAATTAGCTGCCACAATACCAGAAAATCCTGAGGAGAACACTGCTACCAGCATGGTGTTGCCCTGAACCATCTACCTTATGGAGGATGCTCCTACTGTGAAAAAACTCACCTCAAATGTGGAACCTTCATGGAGGAGGTCAACAATGTGGTGCCACAGTCAAAAACGGTCTCTGACATAACAATCTCCGATCCAGACAGGGACACAAATCCTGATTGAGGGAAAAAGGATAGTGTGAGTCAGGAGGGTACTGAATCAAGGACTAGTGCTGAGAAAAGCCTGCTGGCATGCCAATAAAGCAGTGCAATCAATGCCCTATACGGCCATTGGAACCCAGGGGAACTAGGGACAATGAGCCCGACCATACACGAGACCTAATGATGACGACAGCAGCCATGTATTCCTATGCTGATATTGAGAACATGCATGGGATGAAGAGAGAGCGACCTTCGAAGTCTGTGGTGACTCTAGACAGTGATAAAGCTATTGCACTGGTGAAGGGTACCACAAATGACAACAACTATGCACAACGGAAGAACCTCGAGTTGCAGTATTTGTACAAATGGACAGACAGTGGGACTGAGCTCAGTAAGGGCGAGTTAAAGCTGTCAACCCCAGCAGCAAAATACCACTGGATCAAAAGGGAGATGTTCTTTATCACAGAAGGTGTACTGTGGAGGGCAGGGAATGAAATCAGAGATCATAGACCTGAATAATTTAATACTCTCAGAAGGGCACCAGGGTGTGCAAAGGATTCTTGTCAGGGTCCAACTGAAGTATTGCTGGTACAGAATATCGGATGACATAGGAGATTTCATAGCCAGCTGCCCAAAGTGTAACAAAGTCAACAAGCAAGGAAGATACTCCAAGGGGAGACAGCCGGATGACTGTGATTTAGCTGGCTGGCAAAAGTACAGTCTATCACAAGTAATTTTACAAATGCAGGGCTCGAAATAATACCTGTCTGCCTGTCCCGGACAAGTGAAATTTGGCCTGGGACAAGTAGTTTTGAAAAGTACTCTTCCAAGTGGACAGGTAGCTTTTTTCAGCCTGCAACCAGTATTTCAACCTATTGACTGCAGCAAATATTCATAAGTTTAAATTCATGTATCTTTTAAAATTTTGAAAATCATTATTTGGACATTTACCTGTCAGAAAAAAGTAAAAGAAAGTTCGATAATATCTAATCACTGTTTACAGGAGGCAGCCATGTTGATTTATCTAAGGTCACGTCTCAAATCTCATTGATTGTGAGATTCTCAGAGCTATCTCGACACTGAGGGCGCTGTTACGTCATTTTGCAGATGACACAGCTGCAGCTGCCCAGACATGGGTTTACTCACTGTGTTCTGTCAAAAACTTCAACACAAAGGGAGACTCCAGCTGAAAGTGACAGCAGAAAATCACACTGTGACAAATATTTGTTTAAAAACTCAAGTGGGAAAAGTGATGACAGTATCAGTAAGCAGTCATATGAATATGAGGCTGATGTTAAAGCATCAAACAGGAAGGCAAGTAGTAGTAATGACAGTGAAGATGGTGAAAAGAAGAAAAATAAGAGGAATCAAGGCTTTGTTCAAGCATGGAAACGCGGAAGACCATGGTTAATAGATACTGAGGGTGCAATATTTTGTGAGTACTGTAAGAAATATGCTGGTAAATACAGTGATGAATGTGGATCATTTGTTGTAGGCTGTAAAAGCTTTCGTATTGACAATCTTATTTCTCATGAAAGATCAGGACAACACAAAAAATGTCAAACGACTTTTGACTTTGAGAGGAGCAAAAAATGCGGGAATCAAGTCAGCTTGAGAAGGCAGTTTTGAACATGGAGAAAAAAGAAGTTGAACGTCTGCAATGTTTATTTAACACAGCATATTATCTGGCCATGGCTGAGCGACCATTTACAGACTTTTTAAATTTGATAGCCTTGCAGAAAAAAAATGGAGTGGTTTGTGGAAATACATATGCCAGTGACAAGCAGGCAAGGGAATTCATTAACTGCATAGCAGATGTTCTACAAAAGGAAACTGCAACACACATTAAAAACTCTCAACTATTTTCTCTGCTGTGTGATTCTTCAACTGACAAGAGTGTAATTGAAGAAGAAATCATTTATGTCAGAATCATGGTAAATAACAGGCCTGTCACCAGATATCTATCTCTGCAAGCTGTTGAGGGAAGGCCGAATGCTAGGTGGAATCCTTGCTGCCCTTAATCGAGGTCTTGCTGAAGATGCATTATTACCAGAACAGCAATGGAAAGACAACATTGTTGGTTTTGGTGCAGATGGAGCCACAGTTATGCTTGGCCAGAGGGGTGGTGTGGCAGCACTAATTAAGAGAGATGTGCCGTATTTGCAAGAAATACATTGTGTTGCACACAAAGTAGAACTTTGAATCAAATATTCTGCAAAGGCTATTCAATTCATGGCTACTGTCACAGAAATACTTCTAGCACTCTACAAATTTTACCACTACTCAGCACTGAATTGGAATGGCCAGCTGAGGGGAGGTGAGGCCTGTGTAATCAGAATACTGAGACCAGGAAATATACTGGGAACCCGCTGGATTGGGCATCATGAGAGAGCAGTAAAATCTGTGCAAAGAAATTGGCCTGCATTGGTTGTACACTTGCAGAGTGTCCAGGAACATGGACAATCCACTGATGCCCAGAACAGGGCTAAAGGTATGCTGAAAAAGCTCTGTTCATACAGATTTTTGAAGTTTCTCAACTTCCTGAGAGATTGCTTCCACATATTGACATTGCTATCTTTGGCGTTCCAATCCAATGACAGCACCACAGAAACGGTACACAGCAGGGTATGTAGCACCAGAGAAAGTCTACAGGATCTGCAGAGAAATCCTGGTCTACATGAAACCCCATTTGCTGACACTGTTCAAGTGAATGAGAATGGACAATGTGTAATCCGTGATAGCCATGTACTTACCAAAGGTGGCAATGATGAGAACTTGTTTGCCAATGATAGGAGAGAACTCCTGGCCAGATTGCAGAGAAATATTGATCAGCGATTTCACACATTTTAGGACAATGAAATGCTAGCCAGTACTGCTGTACTGGATCCTAGAAACTGGCCAGATGACAGAGAGAGACTGAGGGAGTATGGCAATGACAGCCTGCTAATCATATGTAATCACTTCAGACCTCTGCTGCACAGAAAAGAGTGTGAAATAGAGAATATACCAGAAGAATGGAATGATGCTAAGATGTACATCAGCCAATTAAAGAGGTCTGATCCAACAATGACTAATCTAACACTATGGCAGCGTGTGTTGCAGCAAGAAGCAAGATTCCCAAATCTTCAGTTTGTTGTAAAATGTGTCTTATTGCTGCCCATTCACGCAGCAGAATGTGAAAGGGGATTCTCGGTAATGAAGAGGATCAAATCTGACTGGAGAGCAGCCCTGTCCACACAAACTTTGAATCAACTAATGAGAATCCACATTTGTGGAGTTCCCATGGAAGCCTTTGATCAAGAACCAGCAATTCAGTTGTGGTGGCAAGCAAGACATAGACGTCCTCATGTGCAGCCATATGGGAGACGGCATGAGTATGATAATAACCAAACACAAGAAAATGATGATAATGCAGTGCATGGTCAGCAGATGATGACTAGATCAAGTATTTGTAACAAGACTGAGCAGTGACTCACTCAAGATAATTTCCCAGTATATACATGTACTGTCAAGCACACACTGAAATTGAGTTTAGACTATTCAATATGGTTGCTTTCCTATCAAACTGTGAACTTCTTGACAAGCATGCACCCATAAAAAAGCGTATCGTCACTGTAAGACCAAATTGTAAATGGTATACATCCGAAATTGCAGTTGCCAAGAAAACTAGACGCTCTGCTGAGAAACAGTGGCGTAAGTCCAAACTTGAAATTCACCGACAAATTTACCGTGATTCCTGCAAAAATACCAATGCCCTCATCCGAAACGCCAAAGTAAACTATTACAAAGATCTCATTGAAAAGAATGCTCATGACCAGAAGTCTCTCTTCAAAATTGTATCATCGATTTCATCGTCACCAAATAATAATTTGCTTCCGTCCCATACATCTGCATTGGAATTAAGTAACCGTTTCAGTGACTTTTTCACCACAAAGATCACAGACATCCGCTCAAGCCTTGATGCTCGAAGCTCATTTGATGACTTTGGTGATATGGAAGTCATTTCTCCAGTATCCTTTGATCATTTTCAACCAATATCAGAGGAGAAAATCACTGTGCTCATCAAGGATTCGCCGAATAAAACATGCAGTTTGGATCCATTTCCAACATCATTTGTCAAGCTGTGTCTTTATAAGCTACAGTTCAAAGCAGAACTAACGCACCAAAAGGCTCGCCTCGGGCTCGCCTGAGGCTTGCCTGAGGCGCGCCTTGGGCGCGCCTCGGGCGTGCCTCAGGCGAGCCTGAGAAGTGGTTTCCCCTTGGAGACCAGCCGTACTCGTATGCAAATTTATTCACGTGCATGACAAAGGACAGAAATATTGACAATCAGTACTTGAACAATTGGCCCGTCAAAACGATCTTGCTAACCTTTACATACAATGTTGCAACTCTCAGAAACTATTGCTACATGTAAAACCATCTGGAAGGAAAATTGCTACACTTGATAGGATCTATATTCATCTGGTGCATATCAGGCTGCTATCGCACCCTACGTTATTTTACTATTTACACTTCTAGGATTCGTGATTAATAAAGATGTTTCCGTAATGAACTTCTTGCCTTGCTTTTATTTAGGATACGTATTTAATAACAAATGCTCCCGTTTTGTACTTACAACTGCCGAAAAACATATATTAATGCTTTTTTCTGATGATGTTTCACATGATATGTATGTGTTTCACCCAATCAACGTCCTTCTCTACTTTCAAAACTCCCCGTTTCGAAGAAATTACGGCCAAGAAACAAAATAATTCGTCCATTTCTAAAATGTTGTACATTTGTCAGAACTGTTTCCACTCCAAAAGTCACATATATTGCGGCCAAAAATTATGTCTTCTGCCAGTGTGTTTCACGTCTGTCCATCCATACCTGATGATATGTCAGACATTCAAAACTGTTCCCCATTTCAACTTATATTACGACAGAAAGCCAAAAAATTACGTCCGCTTCTGTTAACATTTTACATGTGGGTCGATACCCCTCCACAAATTCCAACATTCAAAATTATTCCCGATCCGAATGAAATTGGGGCCGAAAAAAACTTAACTCAAAAAGCTTTCAAAATTCCTATGTTCGTTTCTGATATTATTCTGTGCATTTGAGTTGATACCTGATAAAGTCTGATATTCATAATAAATTGTTCCCGCTCCTAAGTAACTGGAGACGGAAAAAACGTCTTTTTCTGATGGTATTTTACATGTAATTCAAACCCCGTGATAGAGAGGGCCCGTAGTCAAACTCGGTTATGCTTATTCCTGAAGTCTGTGGTATTAAATATGAACCGTTCTCCAACTTTGAAAGTTATTACACTGCATAAAGATTACGTCCAAGTACGTCACCACAGATTTCTCATGTCGTTATGTTTTGAAAATGGTTGCGATATCTTACAATTATCCAGCTCAGAACTGTTGCCGCCCCACATGTATTGCGGCCAAAAACAATGGCGTTACGTCTTTTACCAGTATTGTTTAACATAACTGTCCATACCCGATGAAAGTGTGACTTTCAAAACTGTCCCCATGCCAAATTATTACAACCGAAAACCAAAAACGTAAGTCCGCTTCTGTCAAAATTTTACAAGTGAGTTGATATCCCACATTCAAAATTCTTCCTGCTCCGAATAGCAATTGGGGCCGAACATAAAAAACCTCCGTATTTTTCTAGTAACGTAATGATTCCCACGTGCCGGGAACTAACTGGTGCAAAAACAAACCCACAAAAAACAGGCATCTTTTTCTGTCAAACTCAGTGAAGTCCGAAGTATCAGAACTTAATGAATTTCACGCGACTGATCAATCTTGTGATTAGCAGCTACATGATGTTAAAGGTCATAGGTGACATATTGCAAAACATTCCTCTTTGTCGAATTGTGAAACAGCGAAAGTCTGCCTTCGAGGAATCATGCTCCCTTTTCTCGGAAAACGGCCAGTTTCCATAGCAACAATGCAAATTTTAGACTTGACCGTCGAGAATAACTCGGAGCTGCGGAGCTGGACGGAGGTCTGAATTTTTCGTGTACAAAATGACGGAGGCACTGCTAAAGTTTCCTGTTATATGTTGAATAATAGAACACTGGCTAAAATGCTTGCTAGAGAATGAAGTTTTTGTTACTCTCCGGCCCTCTCTTGCACTGGCAATGACAAAATTACGCTGAGTCAATAAGCCTTAGACCGTGTAGTGTATTCGATGTCATCTGGTGCAATAAAACTAGGAACATCACAGTCCCAATGTACATGGGAAACCGCTGGGAATATCCATATATCGACAATTGATCAGCGGACAGCAGTATTGCTCTGTCCATGATTATCTTTCAGTTTGTTTATCAAAACCGCGGGGTGTGTCATAAAGCATAGGCCATTCATTTTGCATGAGCGATGGTAATAACCCAAATAAAGGATCGACTTTTTATGAATAAGTTACATTGCTTTTACCTATGTGTATCACCAAGTCTTTGTTGAATTGCTCAGTAAATTTCATTGATTTCCTATTTTCCTGAAGTTTTGATGACCGTTTTGCACGAATGACTTGCACTTTAAACTTGCACTTTTTCCAACTTGATCCCGCCCGGAAGCAACTCGCCGGATCGCCCTATTCCCACCGGGCCGAAACCAACTCGCCCGTTGTTTGTGATGTACACGTACGTACCGCGTACATCGCGTTGTAAATTTTATATGCATCTTCCATTGTCGATTTAGTCTGTCGATTAATTGATGGTAGAATCGAGACTGTCTATGATTTTATCAATTGGAACAAGAAATAATTTCGATTGATCAACTAACGCAACCAACATTTTGAGCATTTTCTTCTACTTTAAAAACTAAGTCATCGCCTTTCATTCACAATGCTGTTTTCGTTTGAAAATGCTCTGTCCCCATTGTCGGTATGAACGCCCAAGTTTGCCACGGCCGCACTGACTGAGAGATGGCTATATCTTCAGCTATGTTTTTCAGTTTCGGAAAAGATTTGCCAACTATTCCTTTCAGTGCAAAGTGCAGGTCTTTCTACGTTTGCAGAAAAAATTTACTATCGTTGCCTCGCCCAACATATTCATGAATTGAATTCGGGCGAGCTGAGCTGTTGGTTCTTGATGGCTTGAAAAGGTAGGTACGCTATCAACACCATTGTTGCCATGCCTTTTTTCTCGCCAGGTTTTCTCATTTCCCGAAATTTTTGGTGATGGCTATTTGAAAATAATAATTTTGCGTCCGCTGATCGTGGCAACTTGATGTGGCTCTCAGAAACTGAAGTCCGGAAACGTCACTGGCTTCGACCCGGAGACCAACCAAAAATACATTGTCAAACTTTATATAAAAGGTCAAACCAAGTTTACTTGCTTGATTGGATGCGTTGAATGCAAAAAACAAACTATGCCATTAATTAGCGATTAAAAGCTGCTGCTGCAGTTCAGCATTCTATCAAATTGATCTCATGCTTAGACTGTCTTTTTCTTCGTAGGTTTCTCGAGAAAAATCTACTATGTGCTCACTTCAGTCGGAAAGCCCCCAGATGAATAATGGTATCATCTGTATGACGCGCGCAAATATGTCTTGTGCTACGTCAAGGCCGAGACTCGGACACGACGTACAAGGCGACATTGTAGGCAATAAAAAGGGTCTGGCTTTATCTACAATTTACTATATTCTTACAAAAATAAACACTGCAGTCGGTTAGATCGGAAATATTGCCGAAGTAACTGCCGAGGTCATATGACACCATGCGATGGATGTAAAGTGTGAAAAAGGTTCATATATAACAACTAGAAATGAGACGCACATTGTAAACCTCGACGTAAGTTGATAACTGTATATTAAAATAAGAGTTAAAAAGTTTTTTCTGTGAGAAATTGGAAATGACGACATTAATTATGACAACGTCTAGTACATGACGGGCGTCTGTCACACGACAGTACCTACCGTTTTCTCTCCGGCACATTTTCTTCAATTTTGAGTCTGTCAAATCGGGTTGCTTCAACCGTGATAGGTTGCCTGGTTAACTCAGCAATGCAACAAGACTACACAATGTAACTTTATTCATGTAAATCCTTTATTGAATAGTTACTATCGCGACGTTCCCGCAAAATGGACGGCCTCTGCTAGTGGTGGTGTTTTGTCTCTGACTGCGCACTCCACTGTGTTTTTTATAAACAAACTGCACAATGATCTGATGCACTTTGCGATACTACGTCGGCTAATCACTTGGCAATATTTCGTAGGGATATTCAAAACGGTGGGGACAGTGTTCGGTGTTCAAGACTTGAAGTAACATATTGTTGCTACGATTAGCGACTTTCTCTACTGTGAACTTCACCGATAACGGCATTGACGTCTTTTTAAAAAACTTCCCATAATCCGATGTCGTTTTTGGGCAATCATTTGTATATAGGCCTAACTCACGGTACCTCTGCGGACCGTGCCTAAATGTAAACTACACAAGTCGCTTAGGAAGTCACTGACAAATAATGCATTCCTTGCCCTTTGAACCCAATTCAGGTCCATGTAAGGACTAAATAATGACATCATCTATGTAGCACAGCATGCAGCGGAAATTTGCATATGATTAGAGCGACCTTTCGATGAAACCGGGTCAACAACTTTGTCGTGAATACTTAATTAGGTCTGGTTCGCTGGAAGGGAGACAGACCTGTCTGTAAGCATTTTTTCCTCAACACACGATGTTTTTTGTGACGGGTTATGTGCCACCACGTGACAGAAATGACAGACTTCTGTATTTTTTGAGGGTATTTTGCGGGAAAATAAAGACTTATGTTTATCGTTTGAAAGTGATTTGAAGTTGAAACGGCGATTCAAATGGGTCGCCCGGGAACATCGCGTTGACCGCATTGGCCACTCTGAATGAAAGCTCGATCAATATCGTGATCTGTGGTTGAGGTTTTCTCAAGCAAAAACACTCAAGATGAGGAATTTTAAAAGGATTTTTACCAAATCTTTATTTAATATGTTACTTTGGAGCGATCAATGAATGTTTATGTGAGGTACTAAAACTTTGATACGGAGACAGCCATGGCAGCCGGTCACGGGAGTCTTGATGTACAACTACAACACGCTGCAACACGTTCCAACGGTCACTCCAAGTTCCGAACTGTTGACCTCGCGTCATATTCCTACGTCTATGACTCATTATTTTGTCTAAATAAACCAGGAGCTTGAAATGATGGGGATTGAAAATGAGACACATTGATACGATGGTTGGAAAATGAAAGAGAGTTCAAGAGAGACTCGTTTTTTTATCGATGTCGAGGATTGATAATGAGAGACATTGATACGCCGTTACGACGCGATGCGGCGTCAGGAAATTAAAGAAATGCTAGAAAGATTTTGACAAGCTCTACTTTACTTGAAAAAATACACCATCGCCAAACTTGCCATTTCGAATATACAACTGGTGGGTCGTGTAAATGAACACAACCACGCTGAATACGGCATGGCCTGTCATACCTCAGGACTTCAACACAATGCCAATGGTCGTCAAAAAAGAACGATGTCGCTTCTGGTTTCAACATGTCGAAGAACGCGATGTTTTACTGTTGAACTGAAATAGATGTATTTCATTACAAAAACTAACGTAGTCGGCGTTTGTAGAATAACGCGTTCTCTAATCCTCCGTGGTCACCGATTCACAATCACTGATTATCGTTTACAACAGGTTGCCTTCGTAACTCTCCGAGATTTGTGATCAAATCATTGTATGACTTTGCCAATTTAAATGTAGGCGATGCATTTGTCAAATAATTTACGTGAGCTCATATTGTCGCTCCAGACAAGAAAAGGAAGACTGGCCACAGTCAGTGACCATGGTCTGGCTCAGACAAATTTACGGCGAACGAAGCTAAATAAATTGGAGGGCAATTATTACCAATTCGTTTTTGTGGCATCGTAAAGCGATCGATGGCGATCACTGTACACAGGACACTTGCTAAGTTTACGTTGTTTGCTACAAAGTTGTACAGAGATTTGACCCTTCAACAAAGTGGGTCAAAAGCTTTCCTTTGATGTGAAGGTATGTAGATTTATATGCTTGAACTGCAAGTGCAACAAATTGTTGGCCAGTCTACAGTCCAGAAATTTACGTCTGAAAAGTTAGGTAGACACTTGTCTTACTCGTGCTCAGTGTAACCACACTGTGGCTGGGACAGTTATCGCTGCATAATTATGCATAATTTATGCATGTCAACATAATGACAATTTCCAGTTGGAGATAATGAGCTATTGAGGGCAAACCTGTGTGGTCTGAGACGCGCCTCAGGCGCGCCTCAGGTGTGCCCAAGGCGCGCCTCTGGCGAGCCTGAGGCGAGCCCAAGGCGAGCCCGGATGGTGCGTTAGTTCTGCTTTGAACTGTACTCCTGATTATCACATGGATTGTTAATCTGTCACTGGAATCTGGCTTTTTACCCCATTCTTTGAAGTCTGCTGTCGTCAGGCCGCTCATAAAGAAACCAACCCTGGATCCAGAAATTCTCAAAAACTTCCGTCCAATCTCCAATTTACCTTTTCTGTCGAAGGTAATTGAAAAGGTCGTTGCTGCTCAGCTGAAAGACTTCTTGAACCAAAACAATCTACTCGATCCACTTCAATCTGCCTACAGACAATATCATAGTACAGAAACAGCACTCCTCCTTGTTCATAACGACATTCTCACTGCTCTTGACTCTGGACAAATTGTTTTACTGGTTCTATTGGATCTGTCTGCAGCTTTTGATACCATTGATCACGACATACTTTTACAGCGTTTATCAAATCTTGGGATCAAATCTACTCCTCTTCAATGGCTTCGTTCATATCTCACAGACAGATCCCAGTCAGTTACATTAAATGGACAAAGATCACTGCCTCAAATGCTGCGATACGGAGTTCCTCAGGGGTCTGTTCTTGGACCTCTCTTGTTTCTAATCTACATATCACCACTCGGACAGCTCATCCACCGCCACAAACTCCAGTTCCATTAATTCGCTGATGACAATCAGCTGTACCTATCTTTCAAGAAATCCAATACCACGTCTGCCGTATCTTCTGTTGAAGAAACTGTTAATGATATTATGAGCTGGATGACACAAAACAAGCTGAAGTTAAACAACTCTAAAACGGAGGTCATTTTAATTCGATCTAAATTTGACCATTCACCAGCGCCTTTCACTGACATCAACATCTGTTCGTGTGTTATTGAAACAACTTCATTTGCGAGGAACATCGGTGTAATATTTGATGACAACCATACATTCCAACAACATATTGGTGCCACTTGCAGTGCTATTCACTTCCTCCTTTGCAAAATTGGTCGTATCAGAAAGTACTTGTCCAGAGATTCCTGTGCCACCCTCGTCCACGCCGTTATATCTTCAAAGCTTGACTACTGCAATGCTCTATTATATGGCTTGCCCTATACACAATTACAGCGGTTACAACGTGCCCAAAACACAGCAGCTAGAATTGTTACAAAGACCAGGAAATCCGACCACATTACCCCCATACTTATGCAACTTCACTGGCTTCCAGTACATCATCGCATTGTATACAAACTTTTGCTGATTACTTACAAAACCCTACATGGACAAGCTCCACAATATCTCAGGATTTAATAACACCATGTGCCTCATCACGTGTTCTTCGTTCATCTGATAAATGCCTTCTGCACACACCTAGATGGAATCTGACTACCTATGGTCACCGCTCCTTCTCTGTAGCAGCTCCTAGCTGTCCTTTGGAACTCTTTGCCCCTGGACATAAAAACCTCTCCTAATGTCAACATTTTCAAAAGACGCTTAAAAACTTACATCTTCCAGAGAGCATTTTCATTGTAACTCTAAGCGCCACTGAGCATTGTTTAACTTTGGATTTTAGGCGCTATACAAATTTTCTAGATAGATAGATAGATAGATAGATAGAAACTAATTAAAAATGACATTCAATGTCAATTCATCATGTCTCAGGTGAGTTGAAATTAATATAGTTTCTTTTTAATAAATTATGCCATTTTGGACAGGTACTTTTCTCACTGGGACATGTACTTTTTATTTTGACTTGTCCAGTGGACAGGTGGTTGAAAAAAAGTATTTCGAGCCCTGAAATGTACCACATACATAGTGTTCATTGGTTGTTATCGTGTTGTTGATCATCGGGACTGTTAAAATTACCAATCATGAAGTCTACATTTGGATGATTTATACCACATTGACACACCCAGGGATGTAGAAAATAGCCAGCAGCCAGCAAAAACAACCGGCTGTCAGCTAAAATTTGCCAGCTGTGAAAATTTAGATTTAGTAAAAAATCAGGACATTTTGCAAAGTTTATGTGCACATACACTACTTGTAACCAACTGTACTTTTGTTTTTGTCACCTGTAACCAAAATTTTCTACATCAATTACACCCATAATGTGAACCTCAAATTGCCCGTGCGCCGACCTTCATTAAAATTTATAATGAGCAAGCAACAATTAGTTACTCCGATGAATGACAGTGTGCCTAGGCTGGGGATAAACAAGAAATAAACGTGTATACAAAAAGGAAGATTACGATGTGGTCATTTCACTGCGGGGTAAGTCATTTGAACTGAATTTGCTGACAAGCAATCATTTCAGTACCGTCTGAGTCCGTATACCATTGCCAACAGAACTGTGCATTTTCTGTGCAATTTTTCATAACTTGTTACATAAGAGGCTGTAGACAGGTAGCAGTTACCACCATTAGATTTATGTGTAAGTATGCCACTTTCCGGCTATTTCCACTTAGACTTTACTGGAGAATTTTACAAACCTTCTGCAAGCTGATATTCACCCAAAATGTACACATCAAAAAATAGTATCGTGTGTACATTATTTTCCCCTCAGTAGTCAATCGTTCTGATTCATAGACGCTTATTTATGCAAGAACATGCCCACCTAAATATCTGAATATTCATGATGCATAGCAAGTAACCGAGCACTTTGAGGTACACATCGTGCGACTCGTCCGCCGGCTGTCTCCCCTTGGGGAATCAGGCATGATAATCCCACCACAGAGATGCAGGTCATGCAGAGTTCACGGAAAGAGGGTGCATTTTACTATGCATATCTGACACATGTGCAGTCCGTCACATCTCGAGTCAGCAGAGCGTATGGGAAGAGAAAGGCAGACAGGGATAACCTAACTTAGATTTGTTCAAATTGTGATGAAATATGCAAATCTGTGTTTTTAAGGATTTTTTGGGTCATTTTTGGTCAAAACTTTATTTTATCAAACCGCTCGTCTGACAGCTTTGATATTTGGTATACAGATTCCTACAGATGAATTTAATATGATATATTGAATATATGACAACATCTGCAATTCTGTATTTTTGGTGCACTTTTTCGCCATTTTTGGTCAAAAAATGTGTTTCACGAAAACTGCTTGTCTGATGCCTTTGATATTTGGTATACAGGTTCCTAGGGGTTGTTTTAGTGAGATGTATTAAAATTGATGAAATCTTCAATTTTTGTATTTTTGGGTCAATTTTTGCCATTTTTGGTCAAAACATTTGTTTCTTAAAATTACTCATCTGATAGCTTTGATATTTGGTATACAGGTTCCAGGGCTTTACCTTTATGTAATATTTTGAAATTATAGTGAACTCATCAATTTGTATTTTTGCAGCTGATTTTGCCATTTTATGCTCACGTGTTTACACACGTGAGCATTTGTCGCAGCAATGTCTGTCTGTGTGTCTGTGTGTCTGTCTGTCTGTTGGTCCGATATCTCAAAAATGGCTTATCAGATCAGAATCAAATCTGGTACATATATTCAGTTAGCAAATGGCAATAACTGGTTAGTTTTTGGTGGGTGTGGCTTGCATACTTTTTGCTCACTTGCATAATTAATGATTTTAGAAGAAAAGGATATACATTAAAAACGACTGCACACAATTTGATGAGATTTGCTACAAATGTTGATCACACCAAGATATATCAGCAGTTGGAACCATTAAGGGGTGACATGAAAGATAGTTGCTGATTTGCATATTTAGTGAACTTTCCTAATTAGGGATATATGTCTGATTTGACGCGATCAAAATTGACCAAACTTGGTATGTATATTAAAGCTACTATTATTAACATTATTGAATGTCATTAAGCGTTTTAACTTTAGCCAATTCCTAATTTGCATATTTAATGAACTTTGCTAATTAGGGATATATATTTGAATTGACTTGACCAACGTTGATGAAACTTGCTACATGTATTTGGAGCTACTATGATACAACATTTTTGAACGTCTTTATGCATTTTTACTTTAGCCAATTCCGAATTTGCATATTTAATGAACTTTCCCAATTAGGGATATATTTCTGAATTAACTTGATTGTAGTTGTTGAAACTTGCTATATACATCAAAGATACTGTGATATAACATTATTGAAAGTCAAAAGACATTTTTACTTCAGCCAATTCCTAATTTGCATATTAAATGAATTTTCAGAATTAGGAATATTTATCTGAATTGACTTAATCAAAATTGATGAAACTTGCTATGTACATTAAATACACTATTATACAATACTATTGAAAGTCATTAAGCATTTTCTATTCAGCCAATTGCTAATTTACATATTTAATGAGCTTTCGTAGTTAGAGATATATATCTGAATTGACTTGACCAAAGTTGACAAATCTTGCTACATATATTGCAGATACCATGATACAAGATTATTGACAATCATGAAACATTTTTACTTAAGTCAATTCCTAATTTACATATTTAATAAACTTTGCTTATTAGGGATATATACTGGGATTTATTTGATCAAAGTTGGCAAAACATGCTATGTACATTGATGATTATACCTGGTTAAAACAATAATGGAAGTCGTTTCACATTTTCTTGTCAGCTTATTTATAATTTGCATATCTAATGAGCTTTCACAGCTTGGCATATATTGGCCAAGTCCTTGAAGGACTTGGCCAATGGTAATCACACTTGCTATATAAAATGGTGATACAATGACAGCAGTCAAAGAACTTTAATATTTTTATTTCAGCTAATTACATATTTGTGTACTTCATGACCTTTTAGAATTAATCAGCGGTGATTTTTTTTCATTATGTTGATCATAATACTTTCAATGAAGTTGCAAACATGTGGCAAAGGTTCAAATTTACACATAACTTCAATATATAATGAAACACATGACTGAGCATTTTCAGTTCATATCTGGTTTGTCAGGCCATCCTGAAATGAGCTATCAAAGATATCCACCTTCTTCATCAATACATGTGTCACAAAATGTTATTCTCCACATAACACAGCAGAGCTTTGTCAACTGTTGGGTAGCTTGTTTTTTTCAGAACTGCTGGTGAGACAGCTTTAATATTTGGTTTACAGGTCCCTAGGATGACACTTAGCGAGATAATTTCATACAGTCAGGAAATACTTAATTTTGTATCCATGTCCATAGTACTCGGTATCTTCAGGGACTTTGGCCCTATGTTTAAAATATTAGTATTTATTCTCCCTGGATAAGTTCCTGTGTTCTATCCAGATAATAAATTCATCACTATGGCCCAAAGGCACCCTATTTTGCGCAATACGCTTTCCGCCATACATATGTTGAGTACACGTGCAGAGAGTAAAATCCCTCCCGCGTCGTGTTGACAATTTCACCGGATTTCCTCGCTGCACAGTTAAACATTGATGAAAAAGTTACCTATTCCATTTCCTTTATATGTTGCCCTTTCTATTATGATAATTTGGCAAGAATTCCACGGACAAATTACTAAAATACCTAAGCAATAATAGTCAAATGCAAAAATAGGTGAAACGATCATTAAAGAGGCACTCCCACTTGGTAACATTTTTAAAGCACATTTTTACGCTCCCATATATGCATATGTACATATGCAAATGGGAGGTATTCGTAATAGGTGGCAAAATGGCGTCTGTGTGTATGTAAGTATGTATGTATGTATGTTAGTCCGTCCACATCAAAAACTCCTAAACCGTAGCACCCACTGTCTTAGTATTTGGTGTACAGGTGCACCTAGGGGTGGAGATGTGAATTTGTACAAATGAACATGTCAGTGCCAAAAATATGCAAATGACAGGGAAAAAAGGAAAAATCCTGCAAATGGCTCAAAACTCAGTAAGCCATGGTCAGATTTGGTTGAAACTTGGTATTCAGTTTTCTTTAGGTATTCTAAATTATGTGTGCAGAAATTGGGATGAAATTTGCATGTTTGTATTTTTAGGGTATTTTCTCCATTTTTAGTCAAAAAATCTTGTTCTCTGAAATCGCTCATCTGATTGCTATGAAACTTAATATTCATGTTCCTCAGAATGACCTCAGTCATGCTTGTACAAATTGTATTGATATTGTCATATTTGTAATTTTAGGGCAATTTTCCCAATTTCTGATAAAAAAAAAATTAGTGCAAAAACTACTGATTTGATAGCTTTGATACATGTTTTTGGTATACAGGTATCTAAGATTAATCTCAATATAATGTATTGAAGGTATGTTGAAACTGGCAATTTTTTTTTTATTTTTGGGGCAATTTTTGCCTTTTTTGGTCAAAAAATTTTTCTCCTAAAACTTCTGATCTGGTAGCTTTGATATCTAGTGTACAGGTTCCTAGGGTTTATGTTAATTAGATATATTTAAAATTAGGATGAAATCTGCAATTTTGTATTTTGGGGGGCAATTTTTCTAATTTTTGGTCAAAAAATTTGTTTCTGAAACTTTACCAGTCTGATTGCTTTGATATTTAGTAAACCGGTCCTTATAGTGTTTTTGTTAATAAGATATATTGAAATTAAGTTGAAATCCGGAATTTTGAATTTTTGGGGCAACTTTGCGAAACTTTCAGTTTTACTGGGATCTCTTTCATTTTGTATTTTTAATATAATGTGGTGATTTAGTAAGCTTTTGATATGGTAAACTGTATTTGGTGTTGAAATGCGGTAAAAAAATCCGGGCAGATTTTGAAAAAACTCCAAACAAATGCCAATGAAAAATTCAGCCAGAGAAGGTTTGACAAAAAGAAAAGGTGGGAGAGGGGGGAAAAAAAGAATGTACAATGGATCGGATAAAAAAGATAATGTATCTCATCGATCTTCCAGACACCATCCCTTATCAAATGGTCAACCCTGATGTATTTTTGTGCACAATTAACCATGCAGTGTATTTTAGTTTAAGATGTCAAGTTAGGTAAGGATTGATAAAGTTTGTAAGTTGTTCCAGATGTGGCTGCACCAGCTGTTCTGGAAGAAAACAATGTTTACTTTTCCCTGTAGGGTTTCTGAGTTGATGATTGTATGTTGAAATTTCTCCATGTATCTGGTGTATGGGCAAAGTGTAAACATTGGTTGCATGTTATGTATTTCAGTCTATGTCAAATATTGTAAATGAAAAATCAAGAACAGTTTACTGTGTGCTTGTAAAAGATAACATATTTGTCAATACATAAACTGCCTTGCAGATTGATTTTCTTAAAGATTATCATAGAAGTAGAAAAGGAAAAGAAACTAATCAAATTGCTGTAACATATTCACTCTCAGTGCCTGTATAGGCCTATACTTAACTATTTTATCATTACATTCAGCTGTTTGCTATATCTTTATCACTCTCCATGGGCCAAGGCACACTTGGGGTCAATGTCATCACTCTGTGCCAGTCTGTGTATGCCAGTCTGTCTGTATATGTATGTCCATGTTTCATACAATTGTTTACTTGTTTTGATAACTATATGGGAGCGAACAGTGATGTTGTCACTATTTTTTTAATGCCAACGGTCAATATTTGACGTGGCGATTGTGCGTGGATTGCGAGATATCGATAAAAACATGTCATTTCCCGAGCGTATTTTTCACATCCCGAAGTTTTAAGATCGTTTCTGATTTTGACCCGAAATCCCCTGAAGGTTTGTTGTTGTGCTGCTTGACGATATACTTAGGAGTCTACAATAAGTTCGAACGACGCAATTAATTTACTTCCTACCGCAAAGACTTTATATACAGCATTATGCCATTACCTCAGGTAAGTTTTGTAAAATTTCTCCTTAGTTTTTGTCGTTTTCATTATTCTAAATCAGTTGTACTATATTTTTATTCAATAGCACATAAACACCAGTTTTTACGTGTCAAATATTAGCTGCCACCGATGACTACATTTTGTCGTCTGCCACACAGTACGCCGTGCGCGTGGTATGCGTCTATGCATACCACTCGGCGACTGATATGTACCGGTATCAACCGCACGTAACTGTGCTATTGTCACCTATGCGAATTCTGGTGGAATCAAACTTTGTTTTCCGTTTTTTTTCTCAGAGTCAGTAAGACTCGGCTTTCCCCAGGGGGCATGACCGATCACCGAAGCAAGTGGTACTGTGGCATACAGCAGCATAAGCGTAGGCTCGTACTCCATAGCTTAGTTGACAATGGCCCCAGTGCCGAACGTTCGATGTTCGGAAGCTGAATTTAGGTGGGCCACCGGAATTCAAACTTTTACTTTTTTGAGGACATGTTTTTATTGATATCTCATGATCCGCGCGCAGTCACCACGTCAAATATCGACCGTTGGCATTAAAAAAATGTGCCTTAAAATGTTACCAGTGGGAGTGCCACTTTAACTCTTCATTTCATAATAATAAGGGGGAAACTCAAAAAAATAAAACCATTGAGTTTTAGTTAACCTTCTTGAGATGTGTAATCTCAAATATTGTAAAAAATAATGGCAAAATGAAATAGTTAAACCAATGTTTTTTTCAGATGTATTTTTCATCTTACGATGCGGCGAATAACCTCGATTTCCAATAAAAAACAATGGCGTCTAATGTACAAACAGATTGCACACTTCTCGCCGGTTCAAATTCCTCAATTCTGAACCAATGAACTTGAAGGTAAAAAGTGGCACAGTGATCCTTTGATTGAATAACACAATTCATTTGGTTTTAGATTTTTGAATTTCCCGACCAAACTTCTTTTATTTGCAATATTTTTATTACAATATCTGAAATATACTCCTGCCTTCAACAAAATGGCGATCTGACAGCGTTTACATATACAGAACAAGGGTCTTAAATGGATGCATTTTAATAAGTAAGCGTGTCATAAGTTGTACACACAAAATACCTGTCAAGTTGTTGTAGTTTATACAAAATTTGGGTGAATATGAACTATGAAAAATTGCAAAAAAATTGGAAAAATAACACAGAACAGAGGCGAACGGCCACAGAGTCTCCACTGTAATCATGCACTGAACGTTATCAATCGATATTCTTTTGTCCAAAATTGATACGGTGTTGTCTTGCTCACCTGCAGGTCGTTCCCTGTTCACAATGGTGCCAAACGTGGTACAAGTGCGCCAAAATATGCTGAAACATAAAATGTCACCAAAACTGAAAAAAGTGTCATCCATTTAATTTGAGTACAAGAAACCAACAGATATGTTGATGATATGGCATATATGTCAATATATATGGTAAATGTGGAAATATTCATGAGGTGACGTGATTACATGAGTGGCATGCGAGCATATTTTGATCGATATTTTCCACACGTCCTCAGTAATATTCCACTCTCACCTGCTTATGGGGTATACATTTCCCAGCTTATTTGATATGCAAGAGCATGCAGTTCATATGGTGATTTTGTAGAGAGACATGGCCATCTCTCTTACAAACTGTTAAATCAAGGTTACACCAGATCAAGACTTGTCTCTACATTCAAACGCTTTTTTGCAGGTATCGCAAGCTGGTAGACAAATACAATTATATCTCTCTTCGACAAATGATCACTGATGGTATCGGTGACATGGGGCCTTAGTTAGTGACCACTACCTATCTGACTTCCAGATTGATATATGGTGGGTGCCACATGTGGGGCAGGATGCACTTACTATTTTCGTAACACCTGACATCACTTCTTGGTCTTTTGGTAAGAGGTCAAGATATCTTTCTTTCATGAATTTGACTTTGTTTGTGTACCGTCTATTTACTGTCTGTTCTGTGCTGTTTTGTGTCTATGTTTACAACTATTGTCTTACAAATTCTGACCTAGTGTTATTGGATTATGGATTGGTATGATTGCGATTATTATACTATTGAAAATAAATTGATGCAAGGTTCACTGTCGTCACTAGCAACGGACTGAAAGCAACTGTCAGGTAGGAAATGTGCTTCATGGAATACTGCCCAATCAGGCTTCCTTTTGTCCTGCAGTGCATGAAATGCATTTTCTCTTTCATTTGTACATAACGAACACCCTAGTTTGCTACACATTGAGGCATTTTCTCATTTTTTTGCCCTATATTTTGTGGATCGTTCTCGAGAGAACAGATCGTTCAGTAATTGATATTAACCAGGCGTTTGTGGAGATCCGATGGCGCAGCGAGGTCACAGAAAACCTCAGTAGAACAGAATTCGTCACTGCAGTAATAAATGAGTGATGGCAAAATGCAACCTTTAATAGCTGTCAACTCACAAACCTTCGTACGATTTCTGTAGCAGCTGCTTCTGGAGAAGGATGCATGAGTAGCAAATATTCTGAAAGCGTATTTCAAAAATGTTCTGCACTTCATTCAGCAACTCGACAAACCTACGAAATGTCGCCGACTGTCGACCATGCTGAAGGAAGTCTTTCAGATTATCACTACATGTCATTCTTCTGTGATTCTCGTTCTGTTTGTTACAGGCTATTTCTTTCCTCAGTCCTGATATTCAATGAATGAGAGAATGGAGAATGGAGAACGGCATGTGCCAAATGTTGATCCATTGTCTAGAATAGACGAAGGCGCCATGAGAACATACATGAGACCTTATGATGACGACAGCAGCCATGTATTCCTATGCTGATATTGAGAACATGCATGGGATTAAGAGAGAACGACCTTCAAAGTCTCCGGTGACTCTAGACAGTGATAAAGCTATTGCACTGGTGAAGGGTAGCACAAATGACAACAACAATGCACAACGGAATAACCTCGAGTTGCAGTATTTGTATGAATGGACAGACAGTGGGACTGAGCCCAGTAAGGGCGAGTTAAAGCTGTCAACCCCAGCAGCAAAATACCACTGGATCAATAGGGAGATGTTCTTTATCACAGAAGGTGTACTGTGGAGGGCAGGAAATGAAATCAGAGATCATAGACCTAAATAATTTAATACTCTCAGAAGGGCACCAGGGTGTGCAAAGGACTCTTGTCAGGGTCCAACTGAAGTATTACTGGTACAGAATGTCGGATGACATAAGAGATTTCATAGCCAGCAGCCCAAAGTGTAACAAAAACAAGAAGAAAGGAAGATACTGCAAGTTTGAACTGGTCAAATTTCATGCGGGATTTCCCATGTAACACGTGCACCTCAACTTTTTTTACCTTTACCAAAGACTAAAAGCAGAAAAGACACATCCAATGATGGTGGACTGATTCACTAAGTGGATGAAGTGTATACCTCTCCTATCGAAGGAGGCAGAGGTCATAGCCTAGGTGATAGTTAATGAGTGCTTCACCCATTTCGAATGTCCTATAGAGGTCAGAAATTGTCCAGCAGGGAGGACTTAATACTATACTCTCTATATTCTTCTCTAATTTTTGTTACTTTTGTTGGTTTACCGGTATGTTACTCTCTATTAGGTGCAAGACATGGCTTCAGCCTCTTTGATCAGTGTTTCTTTTAGCGCAAAATCCTGTGTATTTTACAGAAATTTGTTGTGAAATACGCAAAAAAATCATGTCTGTGTAAACCTATACGCATTACGAAATGCAGCCCACATGCCAGATGTACTTGGCCTGCACCACATGGCCTGAACGTGGTTCAATGCAGGACAGAAAAGAACATATATACCTGCTTGCAAGTGACGTTTTATTGCAACAATTTAGATTTTAGCTGACTGCAACTCAATGTGCAACATTGTATCTCATCGTCACAAAGTGTCATATCAATCAGTTCTGTACAGACAATGACTCTACAGAAGCAAAAAATTCACAACTCGATCAAGACTATGTTGTTGGTAACACAATACAGTAAGGAGTCATTACAATGCATGTTATTTGGAAAGTGTTTATTGGTGACGATTTAGACTCCTGTCGGGTTGCAATCTTGAGGTCCAGCCAAACTTTGACCGTCATCTGATTTTTGTTGAACTTTTGAAAACTCTTAAGTCCGTAGTAAGAAAGTATATTTTTATCATGAAGTCATTAGGCTGCTTAACGAACATACAGGAATCATGGCATCGAAAGTGCCCATGTTATGGCAGGTACGGGTCAGTTCAGTGATTTATATTGAAGCCCCGCAGGCTATTCTTTTTAGTCAGTAGGATGCGTATCTATGGAAAATCCCCAAGTTCTTTAGAAAAGACCCCCTAACTTACGTCAATTACCACCGATTCCTAGGTACATGTACTTCATAATAACATGAGTATTTTTTATGCATTTTACGCGAATGCCACTTGTGTAAAACCGTACGCAAGTTTTAAAATTTAAATGAAATGCTGTTTGATAAGACAGGAGTGAGAATTAGTTTGTAGTATAAGCAATTTTTTATTTTATTTTGATTTTTGCTGATCTTGTGAATGGTTTTGCTGTACTGCTGATGTAGACTCCCTGTTTTCATCAAAATAAGGAAGGAGGAATGTGACATAGATCCATGTCATTATTATTCATGATCTGTCATTACTATTCATGAGGGCATGTATTTCTGTCTTGGCCCATGATATACGGGTACTATTCAGAGTCTCGCCTACAGCTATTGTACTGTAACTTAATATATAATGGAATAAAGTAGCAACTTAAGATTATAATACTCGCCCCCTCCAGTCTTCCTTACATCCCTTAAACGTTGGAATATCAGACTTGCCGGCACCAACACATTACCAAGTGACCCAAAATGCCAGCAAAGCCCCTGTCATATTACAATTTCCCTATAGACCCCTATATACCGGTATAATGAATCAACATTTTACACACACATGGACTTGTAACTACCCTAGTCTAATCAAGTACATTAAATGAATTATTAACGTTCCAAGACAAGTAATTGACCTTTTTAATCTAACAATTTTCTTTTGATTAATAAGCTCAAAAGCCCATAAAATTATACATTTTCTGAAAGCCTAGATATAGGGGAACATTTTGGTAACCACAGAGTCACACTTGTTTACATCAACTATATCGTGAAAGGTCATCTGCATTACCTTTCAAAAATAAAAAATGCAAATGGCCCCAAGACAAGATAAAAAGCCTTATGTTCATAACAACATATGGCCCAAACATGACTCAAAAGATTTCAAGGATAGCCTTATGAAACATCAGGAGGAGTTCGAAGAAGATGCCCTTTCCAAAGTCACCAACAACATCTCAAACAAGCTAAAAATCATCAAGAAATTGGACGACGAAATTTCTTCACACATCAAAAACAACAACGAAAAGTTACAAGAAGAGTTTGAAGCAGCAGACGAATACGAAGATAACATCACCAGTAAGTTGAAGCTTTATACCGGTAGACAGTTTATTGGAAAACATACTGACGAGCTGACTAGTTCGAATGTATCGTCGACTTCATCGCCGGCGCCAAGTTCTGCGCCCGTTATTAGACACAAGGGAAATCATCTGCCGAAACTAACTCTGAAAAATTCGACGGTGAAATCATGAAATGGCCAAGCTTTTTCAATAACTTCATGTCTCTCATACATGAAGACGCCTCGCTAAAAAACACCGAGCGACTTAGGTATTTCAGAGCAAACCTCGTCGGTCCCCCGCCGAGGTAATAGACGGACTGCGATCAAACAAGAAAAATTACGGTGACGCGATAGAACTCTTACGAGATAAATATGGCAGACCAGAAGAAATACGCAGAGCTTACGTAAAAGCTTTTTACAAATTGGAAAACCCCGCTTACACTGTCAAAAGTTTGACCGCATTTCACTACCCGTATAAGTTAGAAACGTACGTTCTCCATCTTGAACAATTAGATGTTCCACAAGAAAGATTCGAATGAGTGATCTTAATCATAGTGTTGGAAAATCTTCCGCCTAATCTACTAATACTGCTGCAACGTCTATTAGAGGATGAACTATTTCACTTGTTCAAACAATTTCACGAGGCTCTCAAACGCGAGATACGGATAATGTCTTCCAACAATCGTGCTGCTGAATTGGACGAATCAATTCAGTCTTCAATGCGTAGTACCGCCGCCTTTTACTGAAGTACTGCGACTAACTCAGCCGCTCGTCGCTCTACTCAACGGAAAGAAAAGAGCTGCACCTTTTGCCGAGGACCACACTATCCGAACGATTGCACTGTGGTCACCGATTCTTCGAAACGACACAAAATTGTCAATCAAAACCGGCTGTGTATGATTGCACTGTGGTCACCGATTCTTCGAAACGACACAAAATTGTCAATCAAAACCGGCTGTGTTTCAATTGCCTAGGGAAACACAGAGTAAGCGACTGTAAGTCCAAAGGAAAATGCCGCAAATGTGATAGAAAGCATCACACTTTACTCTGTAAATCGGACCAGGGATCCACCTCTATGACTTCGGAAACTTCACGCGATCCTTCCCCCTACTCTACATAACGCTGATGCTTCACCTCAACCCGGAATCGCGAACGCTTCGCACCCTCAACCGCCGCGGCCACTACTCAAGTACATTTCGTTACCTCGGATAAAAAAGAAACCGCTCTTCTGAGAACCGCTGTTGTTCCTATCTCATCGGGACGGAAAACCGTCAACATTGTTGTACTCATCGACGAAGGTTCTAACCGTTCATTTATCGCCAGAGACTTAATTTGGAAACTGAACATTAAATTGGACGGTTACCTCAATACTAGTATTGCAACATTGGGCGATCTCTCTCAAAGTAAACGCTACGAAACGGCTACGTTCAAGCTTCATACTCACGACGGACCAATGGAAATGAGCGCACTGATCGCACCGAAGATCTCCGCCATGAAGAACTTCATCAAGAAACCGCCCTCATCTACGGGGGCTACCGTTAGCACATCCTCCCTCGGACGCGTCATCCTTCGAAATCTCCGTACTCATCGGCGCTGATCGCTCGTGGGACTTCATCGAAAATGATGTCATCAAAGGACCCTGACCTTACGCTGTGAAGTCAAAATTCGGATACCTGCTATCTGGACCTACAAACACAAGAAATAATCTCAACGCTGCTAACGCGACTATTCTACATATCGCTACGCACTCTATAGAAGAAGAAACGAAACTTCAGACTCTCTGGGACTTAGAAACTTTCAGAATTAGAAATGAAGAGCAATCAACGGACACTAAGGTAAGCGAATTTGAATTATTTCGCGATACCCACTTACGAATCGATGACGGTAAATATGTTGCTAAGCTTCCACGGAAACCAGATCACCCGCCATTACCGACCAATTATCAAATTAGTGAGAAACGCACACGCGCCATGGTACGCAGACATTATGTAACTCACCTCTCTGTTAAGAAAGATTGGACTACAACTCCTATCCGTGTAGTCTACGATTGCAGCTGTCGCCAATCAATGTTGACTCCCCTAGTTTGAATGATTGTTTACAGACTGGGCCTGCTCTGCTAAACGATATGGCAGCTATACTACTCAGAATTGGATTAAATGAGACTGCCGTTATCAGTGATATTGAAAAAGCATTTCTCAATGTCCGCCTTGACGAAAGTGATCGGAAATTCACCAAATTCCTGTGGCTATCAGACCCTAGCGACCCTGAGAGCAATTTCAAGGTCTATCAATTCAAAACAGTCCTCTTTGACGCGGTCTGCTCTCTGTTTATTCTGAACGCCGTCGTGAAAACTAACTTGGAAAAACACGATGCAACTCCGACTTCCGCTGATTTGAAAGAAAATATTTACGTTGATAACATTGTTACTGGAGTACAAAACGCGACCGATGCCATGAAATACTACAAAGACGCGAATGAAATCATGACTGCAGGTGGATTTAAACTACGCTCTTGGTCATCCAATTGTGATTAAGTACGCTCGCTCGCCAAACGCGACAAAACACTCGAAATGAACACCAATTTGGGTGTTCTCGGAATGCGCTAGAATTCTAACTCGGATACATTGACTTATATGAAGAAAATGCAACCTCCTTCGAACGACCTCGTGACTAAATGCGAAGTTGCTCAAATAACCGCAGGCTTATTTGACCCCTACGGATATACGGATATCGCCGGTTCTTGTAAAGGCCAAACTGTTCATACAGGAACTTTGGAAAAGAAAACTCGACTGGGATGAACCTCTAGGAGACGACCTAATCAAACAATGGTCACCCATAGCAACCGACTAACGCGCCGGTTCTCATATTACCTTCAGTCGCCGGTACTTCACTGAAGGTACAAATCTATGCGATGAACATGAACAACACGTGTTCGCTGACGCAAGCATCAAGACTTTCTGTGCCTCGGTGTACCTACGCTACAAGGGCCAGACTGCATTAATTATGGCAAAGACTCGCGTCGCTCCTTCGAAGGAAATTACGCTACCGCAATTAGAATTGATGGCCGCACTTATTGGTTCAAAACTTCTCTGTTTCACCTACAATGCGCTGAAAGATAAAGTAAATATCACACGTCGCTTCCTACGGTCGGACAATCAAAGCGTTATTCGCTGGATAAGAAGCGATAAGAAACTACCGCTGTTTATTGCAAATAGAGTGAAAAGAATCAACGAATTTCCATGCACAGTTAAATACTGCCCTGGGCAAGATAATCCAGCCGACCTGCTAACACGTGGAATTTCTACAGGCGACTTGGAGAAGTCTACTCTCTGGTGGGAAGGGCCTGATTGGCTCAAACGTGGTGATTGGCCAGTTTGCCAATTATCTGACAACGATGACACTTCTGTGTTTCTCGCAGACTCGGGACAATAGAGATAACGCAAATAACGGACATGTTAACACAACAGGTAACCAGGCAACCAGCTGCGAGAGGCCACCGACCAGAACTGCAGCCGCTATCGCCCAATGCAGAATTCAAGATTTAAACGATGTATGAACTCTTGTTGCTGAACTCGTATATATCGGACTATATACTCTTATATATTGGACTTATTTACTCAATATTATTCCATAGAATAAAAATTCTTTTTCATTTATTACACGTTGCACTGCCAAATTTAGTATTTAGTATTTTACGTTTGATTGAGATTTTGCAATCATTTGGAACACTGCTAAATTTCCCGCCGGGGAGAATGTTAGGAAATATGTTCTTGTATTATGTCATTATTAGTACAGTGTCTTACTATAGATACTCTGATAGCATTCCTTCTAAGACTAAGCTTTGAGGCACTGCTTCCTTTCACTGTTTATTTTACCAACCAGAGATTCCATCTGCTAAGACAATATGTCTAATCCATCATGTGCCTTTCTCATGACTCATAGACACTTTTCCCGCCAAAAGTGCTTTATCTACGGGAACCTCGCCTTCCCTAATCAGAGACTTTTCCACCCTCAACAGAGACACTTCACGTCGCTGGACTCTATGTACGGTCTCTCACCCAAGTGTTATGCTTCACTGTATTAGCCACTGTCTATTATATTAGTATAGAATAAAGTAGTCATTTATAGTATAAGACGACTTCGTCTCCCGACTGCTTACTCAGACCTGGTCATATTCCACACAATTTCTATCATTAATACCAAAATTGAGGGTTTTTACCCTAAATATACATCCACGTCATCCTTTGAGTAAACTTTTGCTACCATAATAAACTTTAGAGTCTCTGCTTTTTGAAAATATAGAGTATGAGGGGGTTTACTTGCTTTGAAAAAATAGACTGGAAACATGCTGCTCCACCTTAAATGATCCAGCCAACCTTCTTTGTGAAAATCTCTGTCTCACTAGCTTCAAGTCTAGTAAGATGTGTCTTACTTGATATAAATTGCGAGCTCTACAGCATCTCAGAAGTTGGGAAGTGTTTTTAGCTTTATATGT
Organism: Ptychodera flava; assembly: GCA_001465055.1. NCBI lineage: Eukaryota > Metazoa > Hemichordata > Enteropneusta > Ptychoderidae > Ptychodera > Ptychodera flava. The sequence continues at coordinate 176,452 of LD343079.1, forward strand.
GGAATTTTGATATACAGTGTAGAATAATCAAATGTGTGATATTTGAATGGAAATGCTTGTCTGTAGTTTCTTCAATAGTTGTAATCTCAGTTTGTCACTTTGCCGTGACCAAAATAAAGTTTTTCGATTGATTTACAGTTAAGTCAGTCAGGTTCATTTAAAATGTGCCCTGAATCAATTATTGTTTTTAAAGCCCCTAATTCACGAAATAATCAGGGACATTTCAAAAGCGCCCTGACTCAAAAGTCGTCAATAAGAGAAAGTTTATGCATTTTATCAAGTTTCCTAATAACATTTACACAATTAATAAACTGTTTTTTTTTTCATGAAAGTGAATCCGATAAAAGAGGTATGCAATAATCGTTGTGTTTTTGTTGTTTTGTTCGATGAGAACAATATCTCAAATTTTACACTATTCTATCATTTTGCAAAATTTCAGCTATAAAAATTTCAATTTCGTTACATTTTCCTCATAATTACTCTCATCCAATTTTCCCAATTTATTTCCAATCAAGTTACTGATGGAAGATTCTGAAATATTTTCTCTTCAGATAGGGTAGAGAGACAGTAGGTGGTATATCTCTCACCTGACTTAATTTTATTCATCAAACATTGAATGTAGTATTGCTAGAAGACAAAAAATGCATCTAGGCATTCACGTATGGTGGAGTCATCAAAGAAAGATCCAGTGCTGATGACAATGCTTGAAGAATGAAGGCATGAGGTGTGATCGAACTTTATTTCTGTGTGTACGTAACTAGTCAGAGATATACTCAACGTCTTCTTCTTCTAAACAGGCCCACTTCTTGACATAAGCCTCGGTAGCATCCATAACGATTTTAAAATTATACTTCCCATTTATATTGGGTTGCTCACGATACTAAGAGCCACACTGTGGGCTTTGATTGATATCGAACCTGAAGGTACAATCCACTATTTCCTGACAAGTGACGCAGAAACAATTCGTTGCAACTCTCTCTTTAGTTGATAGTTCTGCTTGGTGGACAGAATTGTTCCCGAGGCTGTCTTTTGCCCAGTTTAAGCGTTGTATTCATTGCTTCACTTCGATAAAGTTTGGGTGCGATGTGTGATAGCGAGCGTTCGAGCATGAGTGCTTCACGCACTCTACAGCGTGTGGAGAGGTCGCAGTCAGAAAAATTGTAACGACTTATTTCCATTATTGAACCGATCTTTTTGAGATTGGGGATTTGGCCGAATGTGGCTTTTCCGCTATGTGACTGGGTACCGAACGTTATGACTTCCAATCTGATTGTAACCAACGTATTTTCTACCATGGGTTGTTAGCTCTGCTGGTGGACAGAATCGTCCCCTAGGCTGTCTTTTACCCACTTTAAGCGTTGTATTCATTGCTTTGCTTCAATAAAGTTTTGGGTGTGATGTATGATAGTGAGCGTACGAGCGTGAGTGCTTCACGAACTCTGCAGCATGTGGAGGGGTCGCAGTCAGGAAAATTGTAACAACTTAGCTCGGTTATTGAACCAATCTTTTTGAGAAAGGTGATTTGGCCGAGCGGTTTTGTCTGTGGCTTCTCCACTAGGTGACTGTGTACCGTACTTTGTGAGTTTGGACCGATTGAAACCACCGTATTCTCTGCCATTGAGATTGTGCACTTGTTTCCCGACAATGGGAGTATGCTGATAGCAGCAATGTTCCCAACGTAGGCATTTATGAAAATTAAAAAGCGTAAATGTCGGCCTCAGCTAGAACTCATTTTGTTCCAAATTTTAAGATCAACCATAATGCTTTCTACATCATCACTTCAGGCAATCACTATCAATGTATGTAAACTAACAGAATTTCATAGACCCCTTATGCTTTACTGTTCATACTTGTCCCCACTGTACATGTTCTCTGAAATGGATAAAGTTAATAAGAAACACAGATACTGTAAAATCCAGACATTTAACAAATATATATTGGTTTGGCCAAATACATAAGTTCTACGTCATGAGCGCCGCACCATCCAAGTAAAATGCATTAAAATCATGTTGTTCAAAAAATGCAGTATGCATATGATTAGCTGTGTTCAGACAGTCTGAGAGTTTTTCAGATTTATTTATGTACTAGACATTGCAATGGCGACAAAGTCGGGATAGAGAACAACTGTAAATGTCAGGTGAGTAATCCGAACTCTGATTTCTCAGAATACCGTTGAAGATCTGGCCACATATTCGAAATGGCGATCACCCGAACGGAACAATCTAAATCACGAGCGAAGGCACTAAATTTAGACAATATAATGGGTGAAGCTCCCGCAACAGTAACTGTAATTACGAAAACTAGAAACCTAAAGCGCAAACTGTTTGTAAATACAGATGAGCAGGTCAAGACTTGAAAACATTGGGACGAATAGTAAGAGGGCGTTGAACGTGAATTTTGATCTTTTAGAAAATCAGAAGCAGCCGATAAGAAAAACGCCATGATCATCTATAGATGAAGAGAAATAGAGAGACTCGAGGAAAGTTTAGCAAACCCTGTCCAAGAAGGAGTCGATGTCTTTGGAAAAATGAATACGACATAACATAAAAATTATGCACCGCACGAAATATTTGTTTCTCAAGATGATTCCAACACCAAAGGAAACGACAATCGCATATGCAGCCAGACTCTGAGAAAAAGCCAATGAGCGCGTGTTATTTAGAGGATATCATACAACTATTGACATCTGTACCCTGATTCAGAATGCTCTAAATAAGAGATGGCCAATTGCACAAATTTTGCCCAAATTGAAGATACATCAGTTCAAATGCGTGATAAGTCAGTTGAAGAAAGATCTGTCGCCAAAATCAAGTAGTATGGACACCCACGAAACAAGGGAAATTTGATGAGCGAAATGAGACACCTGAGGCAACCATGTGGCCATTGTGGGCTAACCACAGTGCATAAAGAGGGAGAGAACTGCCTGCTTTTGGCAACCAATGTAAGTATTATCAGGAAAAGAACCAGTGCACCGCTGCATGCGGCACAGGCTCAGATAGAGGAAATAAAGACACATCTAGCAAATGTACAAAGAACTCGGGCGAAACACACGGTACAGACAAATATAGAAAACAAAAGAAAATAAATTATGGAAACAAGCATAAAAGAGCAATTCCAGAAGCTTAGATGATGACTTCTTGTATGAGAGTGAAACCCATCAAACGTGCCAAGGTTGTAATGAAGGCAGAACACCAAAAAAAAAAACTTTGAAAGTCAGAATAGATGATTTTGACAACTAAGTGGAACCTGACACAGGTGCAGAAGTAAACATCCTGGATGAATATCAGTTCAAGGCTTTACTGCATAGATCTAAACTACAGGCTTAAAGTAGAGACCAGCAATATACAACTCATTACTTTGCAAAGTCAGCTACCTGTCAAGAGAGAATGCGAGAATTCAAAGCTACTTTGAGAAACAAGACCTGTGGAATAGAAACTAAAACCGCCACTCCTCGGCAGAAGCAGGCTCACTGAAATTTGGCATGATGCAAATTAGACCAGATGGTTCCCTGTCAGGAATAAACAGTTTGCAAACATCTTAATGATTCTGAAGGACAGAACACTTGGAAGCTATATGTAAAAAAATAAGTATGAGAATGTTTTCAAAGGAATAGGAAGAATAAGAGATATGAAGAACACCCAAGAGCTTTATGCCAAGTTCAGTGTGAAAAGAGAAGCGGTACTAGTGGCGCACAGATCAAGACCTGTCACATACTACCTATATAAACCATTTAAGAAATGTTTACAACACTGTACAGAAGGGGAAAAATCCGGGGAAGTGTTACCAGGAGAGCAAGTGACATGGTGTTCATCTTTGGTTGTAAAACTAAAATCAAGATTTTGTTAGACATCACGAGATGAATTAGAGCTACACGTGATCAGAGCTCGTGTTGATTTAAAAGTATTAAAAAGTTCATAGAGAGAATCTGCATCACCCAAGGTCCAGTGGTTGAGAATTTTGAACACAAATTCAATGATTGCATGATATTCCCAAAGCTTGACACGAGGCTGGGATACCACCAGCTACTCATTGATCCAGAGTTTACATCAGTGGCAACATTTAGCATACCCTTGGGCAACATGAGACCCCGACGACTAATCTTCGTAGGAAGTAATCGCAAGATCTGTTCGACGGAACAATATACAGAATATTTGGTGACATAACAAGATGTCTCATTCAGCGAGATGACATCCTTTGGAGGCCGTTCAGTCAAAGAACACAATAAACGTTGGAAAGAGTTCTACAGGGGGCACAACACTCTGATATCACATTCAACCTTAAGAAATGTCAATTTGGGGTGGAGGAAATTGAGTTTTACAAAAGATGTGCTAAAACCAACACCTGAGAAGGTACGAGCAGTGAAAGAATGCAAAGCAGCAGCAACTGAGGAGGTAGTGAGAAGTTTCCCTCGAGTGATAGTTTACCTGTCAAAATTCTTTTCCCAATACACCTCACTGACAGCGCCTATAGGGAACTTACACACAAAGTTGTCAAGTTCAGTTGGGTCCAAATAAAAATGCAGCTCTGAAGAAACTCAAAGATAGTATCACAAATGAAAATACCATGGCTTACTTCAACTTAGCAAAGCCAATTACAGTTACAGTATAAGCAAGTTATCATGAAGGGCTATCAGTTAGACAATTCCAACAAAATGAAAAAGGACTGGGATCTGTACACTTCATTTACCATGCCATGACAAGTGCCGAGAAAAGATACAGTTAGACAGAGAAAAGACGCCCTAGCAGTCAAATGGGCAAAGAATAGATTCAGAATATATCTGTTAGGAGCACCTAAATTGAAAATCATCACAGCAAATAAAGCACTGTTCCCAATGTTCAACAAACCTACAATGAAGCTACCACCAACAACAGAAATATGGGTAATAGAAATGCAGGACGTAGATTATGAGTCACTCTACAAACCTGGAAAAGACACAGATCATCCACGAGATTTTCTGTCAAGACGACTATTACCAGAAACAGAAAGAGAGATGGTAGAGAGAAAATCATCAAGAAAGTGATAAAAACACAGCATCGAATTGTGATAGATAGAATAAAAGAAAAAAACGAAAGCAGACAGCCAGCTTCATGAATTGAGCAAAGCACAGTCCCTCTATCCACCTGTTTGGAAACTCCTATTGTAAAATGTGCCAATCACCTAGACGGCACAGCCAAACCGCAACACAGTCACGTGATACCGGCAGGTGGTTCGATCACATGTGTCAAGACGTTTGTCCTGTCTAATCTTGACTGGTTTTGACACTATAAAGTGTTCTCTCCATCTATGTACGACACCAACACAGAAATAACTATATCTTAAAACCGAAGAGTTTTTTCGTGATCCTTCCCCAATTTTAAATGATGATAGTGGGCGATAATTTCTGGGGTTGATCGCTTCGAGTGTGTTGGCAAAGCACAAGCAATGGCTGTAGTCATATCGGAAAAATTTGTCCTCCCTTCCTCTAGCAATGCTACAAGTCAGTACCCCCAAAATATGATCTGTGTGTTATTTTTCTGTGGAATCATGTCTGTTAACTGAGTAGAATAGGAAAGATACCTGCAGAAATGCGTGTAGATTTCACTCGCATATTTTCCGATATAGCATCAATATGGTGTTTCCCTAGAAAAAGTTGACAGTATCCGTGATCTTGGAGTTGAAGTTTCTTCCATTATGTCATGGGATAAGCTTATCAATATATCATATATATATATCATATCAATATATCTGTTACCAAAGCAAAGTGAATGCTGGGACTGAATAAACGTACATGTGGCAACACCTGTTCCACTAAAATGAAACTCCAACTGTATTTATCCCTTGTCCGTAGTATTCTTGATTATTCATCCCGGTCGTGGGCTGTCACGACAAAACAATCATTGCTACATCTTGAAGGTGTCCAAAAGAGAGCCACAAAATATATTCTGGGATATTCCCAGGAGATGAATAACAAAGAGCGTGTGATTAAATTGAATTTGGTCCCGTTGAGCTACAGGAGGGAATTAAATGACTGTATCTTTTTTGCTAAACGTTTTATTGGTATGTATGATTTAAATTTAAGCCAGTTTGTCACATTCAAATCCCATGATAATACTTTTTAGAACTGAATTCTGTCGTCATTCGTTTTTAATAGAGCTTTTTACTTATGTAGTGTAATGCCCTTTCATAGCAAATCTTCGACAAGTGTTAGGTAATATAAGTCTATATTATTAAAACATTACACGGGTCTGTTAAACAATAAATTTTATCTTGATAACACTTGTACTTGGACGGGAAAGTGCCATTGTAAAAGTTGCTGTTAATTTGTTTTGTTTTTGTTTTTTTGTTTTTTTTTTTTAATTTAGTATAGTTTTGTTATTGTTATATTTTTGAATTTATCTCAAATCATTTGTCTTTTTTGTTTTTAATTTGTATGTCCAACTTGTAAAATTTGTTCTTTTGTAGAGGGTTGCTTTTTTAGAGGTGTCAGTCACCTGTGCGACTCATCCTGACTTTGTGTCAAAGCTGAATAAATAAGTAAATAAATAAAAAATAAATAAATAAATAAATAAATAAATAAATAATGTCATCTCTTTCAAGCTTTATCTAGTGAGGCAACATTACCCATTTAATGAAAAAGTAAATTGTTGAGTGTTTCTAAAGGGAAGAAGTTGTAATGTTTTTTGATATTATGAAAATAAAACCCCACAAACTTCATGTTTTTTGAACGATCTCATTGCGGCTCAGGATCATGTGGTAGCGACACTGACATAACGACCCTTTAAACATTGCCAGTGTCCTTTGTTAATGTGTGAATCGTTTCTTTGTTGATATCACGGAGTGTCACAGAAAATCCAGCCGCGGTGAATAGAGGGACTTTGAGCAAAGTTATACACAGAGGCAACTGGGAGATGAAAAAGGAAGACCCTGGCATTAATCCATTCTTCACAGTTAAAAGAGAACTGGGCACGGTAGAAGATTATATCTTCAGAGTAAAACCTATTGTGATTCCTCAAAGTCTGCAGAGAAAAGTTATCAAAGCAGCATACAAGCTCGGTAACTTAGACATGACCAAGACAAAGCAGATGTTGAGAGAGAAATATTGGTTTCCTATGATGAACGGCTATATTAAGGAAATCATATGCCAATAATGCGAATGCTAAGTTACCAAACAACATAAAACACGATTGGAACTAATTCGGGATAATTGGACTTTCAAATTTTTCAAATTTCTTAAAAGTGTCAGGTTCCATATAGCTGAATGCTGCAATATTGCAAATTACTCATAAATACAAGTGTGTAATGTAAAAAGAAAAGCAGATGAGATTACATTTGTAGATTATATCTGCATTACTTCACCATCCAATTATCCCAAATTAGTTCCAATCGTGTTATAAACAAAAACCTATAAAATGACAACCATACATGAAAACCAGTGGGAAGTGATATCAGTGGATTTTGGAGTAGCCTGTCCTGATGGTCACTACAACTTAGTAGCGATTGAACAAAACCAAGATATCAAGAAGCAGAAACTGTATATTCAACTGTTGCAAAACAGACACAAAGAAAATTGAAGAAATTGATTTGCAACACATGGTATACCAACTCAGATAGTAACAACGGCCCTTTTTTTGACTCGAGTTCTAAAGAATTTGCCAAATTTGCAAAAGAAGAACGGTTCCATCGCTATGCAGTAACTCCACAGTGTGAAGCAGCCATTGGAGAAATTGAGAGCTTCATGAAAATGTTGAACAAAAAGAAAGAATTGCACATTTGGAAAGCAGAGATAGAGAAACAGCCATCCAGGACATGCTGGAAGGATACCGTTCGTCGCCACATCCAGCATCACGAACTCTACAACGTGTTGAGCGGTCTCAGTCAGAAAAATGTAACAACTTAGCCGGCTATTGAACCACTCTTTTTGGAGTGGAGATTTAGCCGACTGGTTCTGTCTCTGGCCTCTCAGCTAGGCGACTGATGCCGTATGTTGTGGGTTCGAATCCGATTGAAAACTATCCGTATATTCTTATGAAGTACTGACAAACCGACCTTTACGAATCAAACTAAATTACCAGTGCATGAGAGATGATAATCAATAAAGTAGAAAACATATCAAAGTCAATGAGAGACAAGGAATATCAAAAGAAGATTAAACAGGCTTATGAGAACAGAAACACGAAATCTCACAACTACATTGTCGGAGACTATTTTCAACCGAAACAACAGAAGAAAAAAATGGTTGACTGCCTATGAACCAGCATTCTTATTAATATGTGGAGTATACAGATCAAGCATAAAAGCAAGACGAGTTACCGATGGAAGAGAAGTATATCGCGATGTAAGCAAATTCAAACAAGTAAATGCAGTGGTACAAAACCTAGATGAGGAAAACATAACACAAAGGAGAGTAGGAGAACCTGACACAGTAGACTGACGAGAAGAAGCTTCACTGAAAACCAATAAGAATTAGGAAGACTTAACGCCAGCTGATCAACAAAAGGAGATGGAATCTGTATGTGATACCTCATGCAAACCAATGCCAGAAACAAGTCACCCGAGAGGAGACTACAATATCAGCGAGAACAGCGGCGACCAACTCAGCTGAAAGACTATGAATAGCAGGCAATGTGATAATGTTCAGTTCTTATATCAAAAGAGTTATATACATGTTTAACGAGTTCATGTTTATTGTTTACATTCAAAATTACAGTCGATAGTTAAAAAAAGACAAACTACGGAACAAAACCAATAAATCGGACCTACAATCATATACTTAATGCGTTCGTTTACTTTTCGCGATTAGTGTTGCTGTTGAATTTTGGTTTTGTAGCCAATGATTGCTATTAAAGTTTTGTATTTGTATTTGTTTATAATGCACATTATAATTGCTCGTCCATTTTGTACAAACTACCTTTTAACGTACCATGCAGACAGCTGCATAATAGCTACATTTTCCGCATCAGTGCCTCTAGAATTAATCTCAGAAAATACTCTCCAATTTTAAGATGTTTAAATACTTCAATGGAATCTTAAAAGATCATCCAAATATTGATTTATTTAGTTCTACTTTCACCTTTTGGCATGCGCTGCAGGGTGCATGTTTTTACTAGTTTCGTTGATTGTTGTTTTTAACTACTTGTTAGTTAGTTTGTTAGTTATGTTTGTGAAGTCACTTTTTTTTTGGTGCATTGTTTTCTTTTTTATATGTGAAGTTTTATTTCCTAGGTGCCAGTAAATGGACTTTATGCCCGTCGGTCTACCTACCTAAATAAATAAATAAATAAATAAAAAAATAAATTTGTTAAGTGACCAAGGACGGTTATCGATACATCATATTGAATTGAGAATCCTATCAAAACATAGAGACACCACAAATACAATGACACTGGAATGATAAAACTTTAATAGCAATTATTGGCTACAAAACCAACAACCTAGCTATCGCAAAAAAGGAAGAAATGTAATAGTCAGACATACAACAAAACTAATTTTCGGTATGGCCAAATGCGTCAGTTCTACTATGTCATAGGCACCATCAATCCCCATTGACCACGTTTTGTCGTTGTTCGTTAAATGAAGTATGATGAGCTGCTTATAGATGGTCTGAGAGTTTGTCTGATTTGTTGATATCCCCCTGAAAAAATGAAGCGAGTTGAACTGTTGTGTACAAAACGCCAAATTAAACATCCTGAACAGCCTTATCTATCTCTAATACTTAATAACGGCCGACATTCAAGTCTTGGTCAGTGTTACTCATGCACTCATCGCTACCAAGTTCTGGTAAATTCCAAAGTCTTTTAAGCATAAACAATTTATTTTACTTGGAAATAAACAGTGTCGTAATTTCAATTGAGCCTTAAGGTAGCTACATACCTTTTAGACACTTTCAGATGTTTATTTTTTTCTCAATTGAACACGTCCCAAACCCCAATAAAGTATACATTTTCTGAAAGCCCTGATATAGAGCTATCCGACCAAGCACAATACACGGTCATTATTTGCATAAGAGTCACGTGACAAGCGTTTTGCTGAACCTTCCAAAAACCGGTTTTTCCCGCCTTATGCGAACACGCTGCAAGATTTCCGGTTGGAATTTCTTCATTGACAAGCCTTGACAATATCCTTCAAAACCGTGTCTGGGATTTTTTTTTATATGCCTTTGTTTTTTTAAATGCGCTCTTAAAGGTGTTAGATGAAGGTGCTTTTCAAGGAATTTTAATTATCACGCCATATAATTTGAATGGAGCCTCCGGGAAAAAATCCCAGACACGGTTTTGAAGGATATTGTCAAGGCTTGTCAATGAAGAAATTCCAACCGGAAATCTTGCACCGTGTTCGCATAAGGCGGGAAAAACCGGTTTTTGGAAGGTTCAGCAAAATGCTTGTCACGTGACTCTTATGCAAATAGTGACCGTGTACTGTGCTTGGCCGGATAGCTCTATATCAGGGCTTTCAAAAAATGTATACTTTATTGGGGTTTGGGACGTGTTCAATTGAGAAAAAAATAAAAATCTGAAAGTGGCTAAAAGGTATGTAGCTACCTTAAGTGGCCGCGAAAAGATGACAAACAATCCTACTTGCCCGAGTTCTGACCTTAGCGTCGATAGAAATCAAACACGCATGGCGGCCGTGCCTCAGGTATCCGCCTAAATTGCAAGCAAACCATCACTGATGCACTAGTTGTATGGCAGTTGCATTGAGTTCAATGCCTGTGGTCGCCACTCTCTCTGTACAATGCATGTACAATGTACATGGAAAGTTCTTGATTTTTCTGTACCAGAGCTAAACATCGCGGATTCAGCCTTTTTTCTTATCAATTACCGATGAATGATGGTTCTGAAATCTCACAACCCCCTGTCTTTGAGGGCAATCAAAAGTAATCAAAGTGATTTCAGATCTCGGAACTCGAATGGGGTCACCACTGTGTACGTCGATAAATCAAACATGGCTGCCGTCATATGCGGCAAATTTGAATCCTACAATGATCGTTTTCATTTCAATCAAAGCGGAATATTCACCCTTAACTTTAGCAATGGTTGGTTGTCGAACCATATCAGGAGAAAGGGTCATGTTGTATTTCTTACTCTTGCCAGGAAAGTCACTGCAATTTTTCAATCATCGACTGTGTCAATAACTCTCGCCATGGTTCACCGGCAAGCCACGTCAACTGCCTCGACATTTCCCCCAGCTGTTATGTAAGAGTGGCAATACTGATAGAGGTATTCTGTTAGTCGCTATTCGGGCTAGTACCACGCTAACAACTGCGTTAAGAACCACGTCGTTGATTGGTCAATAAAGAACAATAAACAATAGAACCAATAATATCCTAATTAACAGCTATCTTTTGAAACAATTATATCATATTATATCAACAATTATTTCATATTATGTCATTTTTTATGATATAATTGTTCCAAAAGATAGCTGTTACTAAGATATTATTGGTTCTGTTGTTTATTGTTCTTTATTGGCCAATCATCGACGTGGTTCTTAGCGTGGTACTAGCCCGAATAGCTACTAACAGAATACCTCACTGATACAGTAAAGGTTTCTGGCTAGCAATTCATGTGATTTATTGGAGATGTCACAGGACAGGATACCACAGCTCTTGGAAGTAAAACAACTAGCACACGTTTGCCGGTGGTAGCTTGTGCATTAATAATCTGTTTATGTTAAAGGAACGTTGCATGCTGTTCTGGTCACATTTGCATATGATCATAGTGAAGCATCCGAAAATAGGAAGCTGAATGAAAATGAATGAAGAACGATATTAAGTTTCGCCATATTTCTAAAACTTATTTTAGAGACTAAGTTTTAAAAAATAGATAACTTGACGTTGAAACATTGGGAGTTCATTTTTTTTCCTGTCAACATAGATCCATGTGGAAGCATGTGTATGTGCCCGTGGTATTCAGTGAGTCGTCACAGGCCTGACATTCCTATGATAGCACCAGCTGGATAAGATCAACGTAACAATGGAACATTAACACCTTTGGGATTAAAAGTCTTCTGTTTGTTATCCAAGTTGTTCAGGCTAGGACCCGAGTTTCAGGTACCATGCAAGTTAATGCAGTCTTTCCCTAATGAGAAGATTTTGAAAGATTAAATTGCAATTCTCACAAAATCCAATATGGCGGCCAAACCTACTGACCGATCCAAATGCCTCTAAAAAACTTAAAAGTTATTACTCTGAAGATAATACAAGTTAAATTTCAGCTCAATCAGTGTGTTGGTTCTGAAGAAGAATAATTTTAAGTATTAAATCTTGATTTTTGCAAAACCAAAGATGGCGGCCAAACCACGCTACTGATCCAAATGCCTTTCGCAAACTTGAAAGACCTTACACTAAAGATATAACATGTAAGTTTCTGTTCAATCTGTGTATTGGTTCTGGAGAAGAAGATTTTTAAAGTTTAAAATGACATTTTTTGAAAATCTAATATGGCGGCGAAGGTCACATGACCTCATGCGATTTTATTTGCAAATTCGTAAGACCAAAGCTTATGCTTGCTGTATAAAAAAATTCAAATCGACTACACCTAGGTCATATGAAGAACCCATTCATAGTTTTTTTGAAAATCCAATATGGCCGCCAGGTCACGTGACCAATGAAAATTTCAAGGTTCAGATGCTCATCTACTCATAGGTATCTATTAGCCCTGCAAGTTTGAGAATTTTGTGCTCAGCCATTTTGAGATCTAGGCCGACAAAGAAAGGACAGAAAAAGAAAAAGAAGATTTTTCAAATGAACGTTTATTACCAAAATTAATCTCCTGTACAGAAAAGTACATATCAAATCAATCCAAATTTTGAAAGGAAAAGCAAAAATGAAATCTGACAAATGCGTTATACCAAATGATGGTCAATTACTAAAAATACTAAGCAAAGTTGGACTATAAAAAATAAGCAAAGACTGCAAAATGGCAATGACACTGATGCTGGAGCTAGACGGAGAGAAGTGGTGAAAAGGCAAAGAGGTAGCTATATCACTTGCAACATGGGCAAAGAAACCAATTAAATCTGAAAAAAGCATAATTTTATTAGTGACAGAAGGCAAGATGCAAGGTGCATGGAAAAACACTGAATAGGAGAAAGCAAAATAAACTTCTAAACAAGACAAAACGACAGAAATTTGCAAAGAATTAGGACAAGAACACCTTACATCTTGCAGAAAAAACCGCCTAACCGCCAATGAGAAGGGACATGCCAACCAAGAATTTTCTCAATTGACTACCCCCTCTCATTCCGTGAGGAGCACGGTGCCCAGGACGAGTTAGGTTTTGGCAAAAGGGAAAGTGTGCTTAGAGGTGAAAGCACACAAAAGAAAGAAAGAAAGAAGAAGAAGAAGAAGAAGAAGATTTTTCAAATAAACGTTTATTACTAAAATTAGTCTCCTGTACAGTCAAGTACATATCAAAACAATTCAACTTTTGAGACAAAAAGCAAAAATGAAATATGACAAATACTTTATAGCAAATGATGGTCAATTACTGAAAATACTAAACAAAATTGGACTGTAAAAAATCTGCAAGAACTGCAAAATGGCTATGATACTGATGCTGGAGCGAGATGGAGAGACCTGGTGAAAAGGCAATATCACTTGCAACATGGGGAAGGAAACCAATTAAATCTGAAAAAAGCACAATTTTATTAGTGACAGAAGGGAAGATGCGAGGTGCATGAAAAATCTCCTCTGAATAGGAGAAAGCAAAACAAACCTCCGAAACAAGAAAGAGCGACAGAAACTTGCAAAGAAATGGGACAAGAACACCTTACATCTTGCTGGAAAGAAAGCCGCCTAACCGCCAATGAGAAGGGATATATTGAGAAAACTCTTTGTTGGTATGTACATGCCAACGAAGAATCTTCTGAACTGACTATCCCCTCCCATTCCGTGAGGAGAACGGTGCCCAGGAAGGTGTACTCAGAGGTGAAAGCACACAAAAGAAAGAAGTGTTCACAACAAAATCGAATCAATAGTAATTGTTCCATCAGTGTCTACGGAAGCAATGGCATCATTAATACACCAAATGATTTTGAAAGCACTTATGTTTGAATTGAGCTTGAAGTAATTATATTCCTCTAAAATGCGAGCACAAACTCGCCTTTTTAACACAGAAACAAGCATATTACTGATTGAGGGATCATGACCATTAATTGCATTTCGTCTCGTCACATGAATTGCAATTTTAGCAGTCGTAAAAAGAAAATTCAAAAGCGCAAAAGTATTCTTGTCCATGTATGATTTATCAAAGGGTGGGCCTAAAACAAACCACTAGAATAAAATCTTGCATTCCTGACCAAGAAAACGATGACAGAGTTTACGAAGGAGAATGAACAAGGGATAATGACGAGGGCATTCTAAAAATATGTGTACAAGGTCATCTCTGGCACTAAAGAAAATACAATCAGTGGATGAGCTATACCCAGAATGGAACCAGTTGTGTACGCACCGTGGAGAAGATGCCATTGAAGATCTCCTTCTTTTTTAGGAAATTGGACTGAGATAACAAGAAGTGAACAAAGGTTTGATATTTTCAGAAAATGAAAGCAGATCTCTCCAAACTGTATCTTGACGTTTATTGTTCCCATGAAAATTGGACATAATCAAGAATTTATATATGCTACCCTTTTCAAATTTATACAAGGGACAATTCAAAATAATATGGTCATCAGTGCCTTTAAAATTAAGTTTGAAAGAGTACGAAGGACGATGACAAGTATGAACGTCATCCAAATCAATTTCCTCTTCAAAAAAACTTTGGATTTTGTTTTTCCAATCACAGGGAATAGAATCAACCAACGTCTTGACAGTATTTGTTAAAATTCTATCCGAATGAATAGAAACAATATTTTTAAACTGGCTTGGGGAGCGCCAAGGGTTTTGGAAAGGGTCAAAAAGATCTCCAACTTTTGTAATGCCAGCACTTATAAAGTGATTAACAAGAGTACTATCAAGAGGGTTTGTAAAACTAACACAATCGTTGAAAAAGGGGCTTCATTGAAGATATCTTTGATTGAAAGGGGTCCACCTTTTCTCAGGAAAATACATGACTTCCAGACTCAAAAGCTCAAGATAAAAATTAGGTAGAAATTCTGGAACAGACTGAAAATTCACTGTAAATAGTTGAGAGGTGTACTTGAGACTATCAACACTTCGAAAATGAAAATCAGCAAACAAAAATGAATGACGATTCAGACCTGAATACAAGTATCTTTGAAGATAATTTAACCTGAAAGCTTTCACACGTGAAGAGAGATCGATAAGATTTTGCCCTCCTAACTTCAATGGAGCAAAAACTGTTCAACTTGGCAACCATTGTTTTCCTTGCCAGAAGAAATCAAGAAATTTGTGCTGAATTTCATCAATGATAAAAGCAGGAGGACAGAGGCAAATTAAACTATGAAAAAGTTTAGTTGCAGCAAGTTGATTAATAACGATAACACGGCCATGGAATGACATAGCAGGAGCATATCTATTCCACCAAGATAACTTATTGTCAATCTGTGTAACACACTCGCTCCAGTTTTTTGAAAAATACTCATTACTTTTGCCCAAATAAGTACCAAGAACTTTGAGACCAACACTATTCCAAATAATTTCAAGCGGATGATCAGCACGCCCACGCCATGAGCCGACCTAAAGACCTTGGGACTTACAATAGTTAATTTGTGCATTACTGGTATGCTCATAGACAGAAAACCAATATTTAAACCTCACAAAATCAGTATCACAAGTTACAAGAGTATTAACGTCATCAGCATAAGCTGAAAGTTCACATTTACGATCACTTGATTTTGGAATCATAACACCTTGAATACTGTCATCTTGTCTTCTTCTGTGTAAAAGAAATTCAATAACAATTGCATACAGCTGCCCTGATAATGAGCAATCTTGCCTTATACCACGTGAAAACTGAACTGGAGCAGTAAGGGAACTGTTAACACGAACAAAACTATCAGTTTGTGTATACAGAAGTTTAATAAAATTGATGAAATTTTCACCAAACCCGAACGCATGCAGAGCTTGAAAAAGATAATTGTGATTGACACGATCAAAAGCTTTTTTCTGATCCAAAGATAGAATACAAAGAGGAAGATTCATGTCATTATGAAAATGAATGCAATCTCTAATTAAATGAATATTGTTAAATATCTGTCTGCCTGGAACAGTATAACTTTGATCTACATGTCTTGCAAAACTTGCTTCAAGCGAAGTGATAAAGCTTTTATAGTGAAAATTTTATAATCAGAGCAAAGCAAACTGATAGGTCTCCAGTTCTTAAGAAGGGAGTTATCACCTTGTTTAGGAAGGAGTGTGATAATAGCTCCACGACTGGACGTTGGAAGTTGGCCATCGGAAATTGACTTTTGAAAAACCTTGTGAAAATCGTTCCCAAATAGAGACCAGAATTTTTTATAAAATTCACAAGGAATGCCATCAACACCAGGTGTTTTACCGTTCGCAATGTTCTTGAGTGCAAAGGTGTTCTCATCAAGACAAATGGATTCATCAAGTTGCGTAACTTTGTCAGCAGGTAATTGAGGGAGATCATGAAGCAAAGTATTTTGTGCTTCAGTTGAAGCGGGCTCAGCAGTAAACAGGTTTTGATAAAACTGGCGAGTAAGCTGACGAATTTCTGTCTGATTTTCAGTAATTGTATGATCTTCACGATGGAGATCAGTAATGAATTTACGACAGCCTTTGTATTTCTCAAGAGAAAAGAAAAACTGTAAATTAGTATCAGAATCATTGAGCTGTTGAAAACGAGAACGAATAACTGCACCTCTGGTATCAAGTTTCTGAAAACTGTCTAAAAGGTCTTTTTGCTGATGATATCTTGTTTCAAGAGAAGACTGAGTATGAATCAATGTTCCCAAAGTACGAATTTCCTCATTGAGCTTTTGTTTTGAACGTTTAAAGTGATGAACTCATTCAGCGCTGTACTGCTGACTTAATTCTTTAATCTTTTGTTTTCCTATATCCCATCAAGACTGAAGAGAAGAAAACCTATCCTTCTCATTACGCCAACCTTCCCAGAATTCCTTAATTAAGTACAGTAATTTTCATCATTAAGAGGACTAGTATTAAAACAGCAAACTGGATTTTTGTTGACACTCGAATTCATAGTTAAAACAAGAAACAAGAGAGTGATCAGATAAATCAGTAGGAGAGTCAATAGAAACAGATTTAATTTTCTAAGTCAACCTCTCGACGAAGAAAGTATCAATGCGACTTTTTTGCTCTCCTCTCTGCCACGTAAAATTATGAGCCTGCTTATAAAAATAACGCCAGGCATCAGAAAGCTTACAGCGATGAAAAATTTTAAATGTGGTTCAATATGAGACGACCTATCTAAATCAGGAACAAGAGTACAATTAAAGTCGCCCCCTATGACAATATTTTCATTATCAAGATCAAAATCAAGGAGAAATTTACGAAGACTTTCAAAGAAAATACAACGATCATCTCCACTTGAAGGAACATAAATATTGAGCAAATGAAAGGAAGTGTCATCCATCTTAATATGCAAATGAAGTAGACGTCCTTAGACGACACTGTTTACAGAAACAACATCAACATTTTTGTTTCGCGGAAACAGCACTGCAACCCCAGCAGAATTACTAGTACCATTTGACAAATAAATAGGCGCGCGCCAAACTACTTGCCACTGAGCCTGAATGGGTTTCTTGTAAAAAATAAAAATCAGCATAATGATTGGACTTCAAAGAAGACAAAATGTTATACCGTCTCAAAAAATCATGGCAACAATTAACGTTCCAAGAAATGAAACTTGCCATCACTAGACAAGCAAAAACAAGAACGATTTTACTTCCCATATTAAGTAATATCCAAGCTTTTACATTGTCTAATATGTTGTTGTAACTTTGCCACAAGTTTATGGATGCAAACTTTTTGTTGACTAGTAACAAGATCTGACCTGTGTAAATAAACAAATGACTTTATGAGAACTTTGAAATCTGAGCAGTAGTTTTTACATTTTTCCATCATTTTTATAGCCTTTTATGTCTTCTAAAAACTCAAGCTAATTAGACGGCTTGATTTGCAACTTTTCCTGAAATTCTGATAAGTCAGAAATTTCAGACGAAACATACTCATTATCATGATCGGAAATTTCACTGAGAACATCAAACGAGTTTGATGTTTTTACTCCTGACCAAATAAACTGACTTTGAGAATTTTTTCTTGGAGACTGAGACTGAGAAGAAAATAAATCCTGAGACTCATTCAAATTAACACCTGAAAAAGGAGTCTCAGAAAACTCAAGGGATTGCGACTGAACTAGTGAAGATGATGACGATGAAGGGGGTCAAATGATAAAACTGGAGTTGAGGGGAGCGGAGAGAGCGAAGGTGAAGCAGGGGTTCGTACCCTGTCTTCATCGGCATGGACGTTTGTAACAGAGTTAACAACTTTTTCTTTCTTTTGAGCGTCAGTGGATTGACTGGTGAGAGGTCTTTGATGTACAGAATTTTCATCAACAGATGTAACTTTGTGAGTGGACTCTGATTGTGCATCATTGTTTTCAACAAAACGAGTTGACGTCGAGGCATTAATTGAAGTTGAGGTGTTAATCTCTCGGGTATTCATATGCTGATCAACACCTTCATTTGCATTTTCTTGACTTTCAACAATATCCATTAGACCTAATTTTTCGTCCACACAAGTATCGTCTTTCTGAACATTTCCTGTGTCATTACTGTTGTTTTCTGACGATCTATAGTTGGGACAACGTTTACGGATGTGACCTTTTGGTCCACAATGAAAACAACGCAGTTCATTGACAGAAACGTACACGGAATAAAAACGATCATCATATTTGATCTGAATTACACCGCTGATGTTCTCGTTATGTAGCAAAACATGAACTTGTCGTCTAAACGATTTTACATGCTTCAGCGAAGCGTTTTTACAACCAAGAGGGATTGCTTTTATATGGCCAACACCTCTACCAAGTTTCCATAAATATTCTTCCAAAACTTCATCAGGAATGAAAGGAGGAACATTTGACAGAATTAATTTTGAAGCCGGTTTCACCATGTGTTCCACATCGACTAATTCATCAAACAAAGCGAACTTCATTCAACAATGCTTTCAACATTACAGAGTGTTGCTAAAAACACAACAACGAACTTATTCATTCTGGATGCAGCAATAACATTTTTACTTTCGACTATCTTTGCAATCTCTTCAACATAGCTTTCAACGGGAACACCTTCATTATTAGTACACCTGACAGCATGTTTGCGTGTCAGATTCCAAAATGGCTTGTCCTCCCGGGCGGCCATATTGCCGACCATGGGTAAACAAATGCCAAAAAATAAAATCGAAGGAAATCCACCTAGTCGAAGATGAAACCAGGCCGGAAACAAGACCAAAAGAACTAAACACTACTCACAACGCAATCTGATGACAATTGACGAAGTATGGCACTTCTCACTGGTAGAAAATCGAAACAAGTAGGAGCCCTTCCTCTGTACGTCTATCCAATATGGCAGAAGAAGAAGAAGAAGAAGAAGAAGAGCAAGAAAAAGTCAAAAAAAACTTTATACCGCTTTCAGTAATGTTGTGCAGTAAAATATATTGGTTTACTGGTCGGTCCGATATTTCGTGCTACTGTACAAATGGATGTCCAATCACAGTATACGAATACTGGTGCTGCTGAGGTTTGGAATTTTCACCTGTAAAGGTACTGTGAACGTCGAAAGTATTGGTTACAATTTTATTCTTTCTACTTCTCCAGAAAATTCAGCTTTCTAGACATGGGCAGGCGAACACATCCGCTGGTTACATCCCAAGAACGCTTGTGACCCCCGTTCAATCCCTAAAGTTCCCAATGGCCGTACTAGCATGACTTTGATGACGATCAATAACATAGGCGTAATGGACCGTAAACTTAAGCAATCGAATCGATTTTTTAGAAAATGAATTGAAATAGTTTGAAACGTTTATAAATATGTTGAAATAAGTGACTTTACCATTAGATTACCAGGGGCAGTCCCTGCAGTGATAGGCCTGGTAGGACTGGAATTCTCTGTTTTTGGCAATTTCCGTGGCAGTGACATCGATCAACACTTGATCTTGTGAAACAACTGAGTTTGTAAAACTCAGACAACTAAAGTTGTCCTAGGCTCGTAATAAACGTAAAATTGTGGCATGCTTTTTTATGACATTTCCTCGATCTCACTCGCGATGATATGTTTTCGATTGGAAATATATTTATCGTAACAAATATTGCTTCATGCAGTGTTGATTCTGCCGCCCTAGCGCAAACTTGCACACTCTTGAGCGAAACAAGTCTCCTTTTGCTGTAGTAATTTTAATACCGAAATGTTAATACCGACAAACGAAACAAAAACAGAACAAATCTGATTGACATTTAATTATATCTTCTCTAATGAGGTTTTCGTTCTTTATAGTCTTCTCCTCAAACTATTCTTTGTGAACTTATAATATAAGTCCGTATATCTTTCATTTATGAATGTGAGTGTATAATTTCGTTATTTTGTGCGTTCTGTTCATTCTTTTTGTTAGCTTAAGCTTTTAATTCAAATAAGTAAAGAAATCGCTCTGACTTTTATTGTCAAAATTGTTTTACCATATCTCATTTCACATCGCATTGTAACAGTTACTTTGAACATTCGATCGTGAACGCATATTGTTATCTCTTTTACTCTGATAAAATTGGCTTATCACGAATAAAGTCAGCTAAGTGACTGGGCAGATATTACAGAGGGTTGAGAGCAAGTGTTTTTGGAGGATTGGTCACAACTTTTCGCACAAGCATTTATACAATTTCAAACATGCCTTTGGGGAGGGTTATCTTTTTTGCGGAATTACCACAAATATAAGGCGGCGGGATGTGGCCGAAAGAGTGCTTCATTCAAAAATATCAAGTCATAATACTTCAGAGTCTATTGGGCAAACTATTAACAAATTTCTTTTAAATGAGCCATATTTGTACAAATATATATGTTTTATAATATAAGGTTTTTCCAAAAATACCTGGACTTATGTCCGAGTATATCGTGCAGCGGAGGTACTGTCCGAGACGCGTAGCGTCGAGGACAATACTGAAGCATACGATGTACGAGGACATAAATCCCGATATTTTGGGAAATACCATATTATTATACACCTTTTTAGTCAAAATTTACAAGAAAAAAGTCGAAATTTTTGGCGTCTTTTGGATTCTCGTCGCGCACTGTACTGAGCGATCGTGAGTAGACTCGGAACACGTTGAGCGCATCCGCTAAACGCAGAACGAAATTTCAGTGCACATGGTAGAAATTGTACGTCAGCAGATAATTTCACTCAAATTAACAAGTATTGGACTGACCATGAATTGATTTTGGAAGTACCGAGTGCTAAGAAGTATATATTTTTGTTAAAAAAATTAAATTTTCTCTTGTTCTTCTCCGTGTTGATGTAAAGGTTTTTTGAGGTCAAATGTCAAACAGCGTCCAATAACACCTCAAGTTATTGTACTCCGCGTCAAAGGTATTGGACTCCGCATCTTCTGATACCGAAATTTTACATAGGTTACAGACGTTGTTAAATATTGACTTTAGACTGTAATACGTTTCTTGACGAACAGCAAGAGTGCTCTCTGTATAATTACAAGCCAAACTTTCATTGAAATACCTTTGATTTTGTGATATGTGATATCATTTTTCATCGAATTATTTGTAAAGATTAAAAATACATTCTTTGAAGGAGCAAATGTCAGATTCTATGTTATATGGACTATAATATGCTAGGGAGGATCACTCTTTCGCCCATGAAAATTTGCGTATTGCCATTTTGAAAAACAGGCCTTCCGCCTATAATTTCTATTCAGTCCTTAAGCAGCTTGCAACTTGGTTTCAGTGGAACTCACAGTCACAAACAACTCAATTGAGCGACTGTCATTATATGAGTTTTACTCCCGGGCGACAACTTTACGATCTGATAATTCTTTTAAACTGACCTGTAAATGTTGCCATGCAGCCACTGACCTCTCGATGACATCTGGAAGTTTGAATTTGTTTTAACCTATGTCCCATGCATCTAATAAACAAGGTAACCTATACCTGACCTAATATTGACAGACTATACAACAGTTGAATGTGTTACAGAGATCTCTTTCGTTGCGTTTTTATGCTAATTTTGGACTACGTAGCATCAAAGGGGAAAAGAATGAATTAAGTGAAGCTTGAAAATTTACTATACAAATTACAAAGGTTTATTGAAAATAATGGTGACTTTTAAGCAAATATTGCTTTCTAGAGCAATTTTCTTTACTTGCCCCCATATCAGTAGTTTAGATGGCATGATGTCTTGGTAACGACCTGGGTAGGACATGTCTAGTGCTGAAACGAGACAATTTATGGGTTGTTTTATAACTGCACGAATACAATTTACAGCACTCTAAATAACTGTTTATAAAATACAGCCGCCCTCTTGATGTCGGTGAAGTATTTTGGCGCCCATACTAAATTATTAAGTGTACAACATGACTAGAGCCTATAGAATAACAGAGAAACGAGAGTGTTCCGTAATATAGACTTGCAGACACATTCTAAGTTTACTTTCATATTGCAGAAAAAAATTCTTGGCTTGATTAAAATTCAAAACGCGTTAGTGCAGTGAGACAATCTCGATACAGAGATTGTAGCGGCACGAATAATTATAACCTAGCTAAGGAGTGTCAGCAATAGCCACACTAATCTCTGCCACAGCCGATATTTAACATTCACTTTTTGAGTATTGCGCATTTTCAAATATGTGTATTTTCTGCTTTTTATATATAATGCTTCGAACCAAACATTTTGCACTTGAAAAACAGAGACCTTGCTCTAGGTTAGTTGAATCGACGATTCAGAATGGATGCCCCAGCGGTTGTCAGCTTTGCAGATGCGATTATCAAAGTTATTATTTTTAAAAGGGTACAGAAAGTCCGATCTCTAGTTGGACAGCTTGTAATCGGACATGTACGCCACGTTTAATGAGCCAGTTGGACTCGCGCTGGACTGAAATAAATCCGAGTTTTGAATATTTAAATTTGCCGGCAGCAAAGATTTGTTGAGGGGCGGTCAACGACTCGGAGACTCTCTAGCTTGGTTCGAATTATCCAGGCCGCACTGCTGCCACGCCGTCTTCAACCTCTGTTTGGAGATTGCAGGTAAGAGTGTCGTCTTCTCATTCAGGAATTCATACTATTAGAAGACTGCGAAGGTGCATTTCATACCAATATTATTTGACACCAACACACCAGTTGGACTCGCGCTGGACTGAAATAAATCCGAGTTTTGAATATCTAAATTTGCCTGCAGCAAAGATTTGTTGGGACGGGGCGCGGTAAACGACTCGGAGACTCTCTAGCTTGGTTCTAATTATCCAGGCAGTTCTGCTGCCACGCCGTCTTCAAGCTCTGTGTGAAGATTGTAGGTAAGAGTGTTGTCTTCTAATTGAAGAAATTCATACTATTAGAAGACTACCAAAGTGCATTTCATACCAACACTATTTGAACTAATTTGGGGTAATTGGATGACCAAATAATGTCGATTCAACCTTCCAATGTCACCTCATCTACTTTTCTTTTTCAGTTACACACAAATTAGCTTACGTGTTCATACATGGGCTAATGTCATAGCGATGTCTGTCAGTCTGTCTGTCTGTTTACACGATAACTCGGATTTGGTAGATAGGTACCATATGCTACTTGCAAGAACTGATTAGATTTTGGTCAGTGAGGCTTGCATATTAATGAAGTTATGCAGTATCATTTTTTCCGTACAATAGTTTCCCTGGGGAAACGGTAATGAAAAGTAGACATATATCAAGAAATACTGCTCAAAATTTCATGAAACCTTTTACAGATGACAATCTCAGAACATTAGGATGATACTGTGGGTGTCATGTCAATTATCTGCTCATTTGCATATTGAATGAACTTTTGTTATTAGTGACATAACTCTGACATTCCTGCACCAAACTTTATGATACCTGCAACAAATATTGATCTGATAAGGCAGTGTCAAGTTAATAAATAACTCATATATATGCAATATAATGAGGTTTTTTAATTAGTCATATAACTCCGCTATAACTGCACAAAATTTGATGAATTCTGCTACAGATTCTGATCTGACTGATATCTAACTCTGGCGTAAAGCACTTAGTAGTGTCAAATCAATTAAGGCTTCAGTTGCATATATAATGAGCTTTGTAATGAGGTATATAACACTGAAATTACGACACCCAAGTCAATGAAATCTGGTACAGATATTGATCTGATAAATATCTAATTTTTCTGAGAAGCACTTGGCAGTGTCAAGTTAACAAATAGCTCATTTGCATATTTTATGAAATTTTGTAATTTGTCATATAACTCTGAAATAACTGCACCAAATGTGATGAAATCTGCTGCAGACTCTGATCTGACACCTATCTAATTGTGGTGTAAATCATTAAGTTGACTGGAGTTAATTAAGGGTTCATTTGCAAATTAAATGATCTTTGTAATTAGTGATATTATTCCAAAATTACAGCATTACATTTGATGGAATTTGCTACAGATATATCTGATAAATATTTAATTGCGCTGAGAAGCATTTAGCGTGTAAAGTAAATAATTAGCTCATTTATATATTAAATAAAGATTTGTAATTAGTGATTTAAGTCTTAGCGTATGATTATATATATATATATATATATATATATATATATATATATATATATATATATATATAATCATACGCGTACGCATAGAGTGTATTCAGACATTTGCATATTGAATGAATACAATACATACATACGTTCATGCATGCATCATACGTATACACGTACACAACATTTCGCACAAACATGCATAAACACACACACTACACATACATAAATACATAAATACATACATACATACATACATACATACATACATACATACATACATACATACATACATACATACATACATACATACATACATAGACTGTAGAGCCTGGACAAGAGTCGAAATTTACATAGTGTCTCGCCGCGAAAAATTTTACATACATAGGACCTCGTTCTGACTTACTGAATACAGCTGGACCTCGTTCTGACTTACTGATAGAGCTGCAAAATTTGATATACATAGAACCTCGTTCTGACTTACTGATAGAGCTGCAAAATTTTATATACATAGGACCTCGTTCTGACTTACTAATAGAGCTGCAAAATTGTATATACATAGGACTCGATCTGACTTACTGATACAGCCGCAAAATTATATATTATAGGACCTTTTTTCTAGCTGACTGATAAAGCCGCAAAACAATACTGTGCGTTCCCGGCGTTGAAGGTGCTGGAAGAGAGGCGGTAGGCCTCTTGTGCTGCGCTGGGAAAACACAGTATCTTACGCGGCTAGACTCTGGCAAGACAAAAGCTAATACACGCATTTGAACTTTCCGGTTTATTTTGTGCTAGCAACAACAATGATCGTGGTATTACTATCAGGTGAGATCACCACTGATCTGGGCTGCTTGTAGCCTAGCCCTGTGTACAGGTCTGTGTGTTCCCGGCATTATACGGCTGTGGTGGAGGCTGTATAATGCTGGGAACACACAGACTTGTACGCAGGCCTACTATTCAACCATACAACGGCGTCAATCATACAACGATTGTTCACTGAGACCACTGCAGTCCGTCAGCTGTGCAACGAGCTTTCGCAGTCTACACAGTTACGAGAAAAGACAAAAATTTAATACTGAAATCTTTTTGCAATAAACCCGTGCACAATGATAAATGAAGATAAATTTGAGTAAAAAGACAGCAATTCTTGGTCTCGGACTTTCCTTGGGTCATTTGACACAAGGAGCATGGAGGTACACGCGAGCATGTAGCTAAGGGACTGGTCAGTTGCTTCAGCCAGGGGGGTGGTGGATTCATGTGGGGGGGGGGGTCACCCTGTTTTTGACTTTGGTGAGGGGGGGGTCACAATGTTTTTTAAAATGCCCAATAGGAGGGTCAGTGTGATTTTCAAGTTCAACAAGGGCTCATACTTGCATAAAATGCATTGTGCCAGCCACAAATAAAAGCATTGAGTTACATTTTTCAGCAGGTCCTTCTGGCGCTTTACTTTAATAATAATAAGACATATTTTTAGAGCCCTGTCCCAGTGCAAAACTTTATATATTTGCCATATATATATTTGAGATATCTTTATGTTTAAAATTTTTCGGCGCTCTTGGGCGCATTTCTTTAAAATATCAAACATATTTTTCAGCATGCCCTTCGTACGAAAAGCATGGCAAGTTCCTGATACTTTTCTGTTTTCTCTATGAGATTTAGTATTAGAAAGCAACATGCACTAATATTTCAATCAAATTTTCCTTACACAAGTTCTGGACATCTGTTTATGCATTAAGAGAGTTGGAATACATACAGCTCATTTAAAATACTGTACTAAAACTTTCGAATTGACACTTTTAAGTTCCTATCTTACAACTTACATGACACCAATTTCATTAAAACACAGAAAGACTGATTGTTGAAAATATACCCTCAAAATATATATATATATATATATATATATATATATATATATATATATATATATATATATATATATATATATATACTGAATTATTCAATTCAAATTCCACCTTTTATTACCTTTGTATCACACAGTGGGGTCACCCTGTTTTCGAAAGTTGAAATGGGGGGGGGGGTGTTAGCCACTTTTTGACATCGGCAAAAAATAATCCACTGCCCCTAGGCTGAAGAAACTGACCAGTCCCTAATACAACGGTTGTGTTTAAGAGAATTAGAAATGATCAGACACTCAAAACACCAGTAAATCAGCGACGCTCAACCGACTGAGTATATGAGATTCATTGAAGACGGCATGGAGATCGCAAGGGATCTCTCTCTACCTCCATACCATGTTTAATGAATCTCATACACTCTATCGGCTGAGTGTCACTGATTGACGGGTGAATTGGAATGTCTGATCATTTCTAATTCTCGTAAACACAACCAAGCACCATGCTCTGTGTTCCACCATTCTCCTTGCATCGAATGCCCTGAGGAAAGCCCAAGACCAAGAATTGCTGTCTTGTTACCCAAATTTGCCTTCATCCATCATAGTGCATGGGGTTATTGCACCAAAATTTCCAAATTAAATTTTTGTCTTTATTCTCTTTACTCTGTAGACTGCGAAAGTAGGTTGCGGAGCCGACTGCAGTGACCTGCAGTGAACGAACGCTGTGTAGTCGACGCCTAGCGCATCTCCTTTTTTCTGCCAACAGCCCGGATCAGTAGTCATCTCTCATGATAGCAATACCACGGTCATTGTTGTCGCTAGCACAAAATAGTCTTGCCAGGGTCTAGCCGCAGAAAAGGCAGCTCACGGCCAGCCGGGCTGTGTGCGGTCTTTTCCTAACGTAATGCTGTGAAGCAGCAGCTGCTACTAACCCTGCGTACAGGTCTGTGTGTTCCTGGCGTTATACAGCTGGTAGAGGCTGTATAACGCCGGGAACACACAGGCCTGTTCTCCGGGCTACAGCCGCTACAGGCCAGCGCTGCAAAGAAAACAGGTCAGAAAAGCCAGCGCATGGCATATGGGCTACAATAATTGCACTGAGCCTGGGTGTCAATCTTAGCCCTGCCATGGTACCTTCTTAGCTCCACGGCCCTGCGCACGATACTGTGTTTTCCCAGCGCGGCGCGAGAGGTCTACCGCCTCCCGTCCAGCACCTTCAATGCTGGGAACGCACAGCATCGTTTTGCAGCTGTATCAGTCAGCCAGAACAAGTTCCTATATGTATATAATTTTGCGGCCCATATCAGTCAGTTGGAATGAGGTCCTATATATATAAAATTTTGCAGCTGTATAAAAAAGTAAGGGCGGGGTCTTATGTATATAAATTTTTGCAGCTCTATCAGTAAGTCAGAACTAGGTCCTATGTATATAAAATTTTGTAGCTCTATCGGTAAGTCAGAATGAGATCCACTTGTATCAGTAAGTCAGAACGAGGTTCTATGTATATCAAATTTTGCAGCTGTATCAGTGAGTCAAAACGAGGTCCAGCTGTATCAGTAAGTCAGACTGAGGTCCTATGTATATAAAATTTTGCAGGTCTATCAGTACGTCAGAACGGGGTCAAGCTGTATCAGTAAGTCAGAACGAGCATGTATATAAAATTTTTCGTGGCGAGGCTCTATAATCTATGTATTTATGTATGTATGTATGTATATATGTATGTACGTATGTATTATTGTATGTTTAGTGTGTGTGTTTATGCCTGTTTGTGCGAAATTATGTGTGTACGTGTATACATATGATGTATGTATGAACGTACGTATGTATTGTACATGTCTGAATGAATACACTCTCTGCGTACCCGTATGATTATATATATATATATATATATATATATATATATATATATATATATATATATATATATATATATATATATATATATATATATATATATATATATATATAGTGGATGAATAAAATTGCACACGTCTACTGATCTGCTTGTATATTTTCTGTTTATTCTGTTGGTAATTTTGATACAACGTTTCGTCCTAAAAGTAGGACTTCATCAGGTTCAAGATGTCTACAAGGGAGAATACAGACAAATACAGAACAGTGTAAGGATAGTGTTGATCCTAATTAAATGCTAAACGGACTTTACAGCTGAGTAAATTAGAAACTTACAAAGGATATACAATATGACAATTCTTACCGTTTATGTGTGGCGCAGATGGAAAGTGGCAATTCAAAATTGGCGGTAATGGTTATTTTTAGTGCCTGTCCGAGGGCGCTGTGAGCAATTGTTATTTAAATTACTTTTAGCTAAGAATGTTGAGGCCGTTTGGTGACAATGTACCCAGTTTGAAATCAAGATGGATTCTATTTTCTTGCGAAGCGTGTCATCTTGTTTATTTATTTTGATAATCCCTATTATTGAAACGTCGTGAATGGTGTGTTGATTTTCGTTGAAATGAATCGCGACGGGAGTGTTAGTTTTGAGTCTTATGGTAGATAGATGGTTATTGAACCTAAGGCGAAATACTGTTTTTGTTTCACCAACATATACTGTTTATTGCATCTGTTGCATGTGATTAGATAGACCAGGTTTTTGAATTTGCAAATAATGTTATGTTTGATGGTGTAAACGGAGTTTGTTACGTGACTTTGAAATTGCGTGGCATTAGTGGAGTACTTGCAGATGTTGCAACCTCTATTTGAACCGCATTTGTAGAAACCTGCTGGAAGTTTTGATTGTTGTATGTCGCTATGGACCAAGAGGTCTCGTAGATTATGGCTTCGTCTATGAGCTATTATTGGTGGGTTTGGAATGGCAGTTTTGCAGCGAGTTGATTTGTGTAAGATATCGAAGTGGGAATTGACAATTTGTTTGATGTAGGGGTGGTGTGGATTAAACGTTGTTACTAATGGTATGCCTGACTGGTCTTGTTTTGATTTATACTGAAGTAGGGTGTCACGGGATATTTGTTTGGTGTGATGTATTTGATCATCTACGAGATTTCGGGATAGCCACGTTTAACAAGTGATGCTTTTAGCTCATTTAAGCGAACATCTCGCCAGTCCGTTTTGGAGCAGATGCGGCAGATCCGCAACGCCAAGCCGTATGGAATGCCTGTTTTTGTATGCCTAGGGTGAGAAGAATTGAATAGCAAATATTGATTGGTGTCGGTCGGCTTTTTGTGAAGGTCTGTTTCTATGTTACCATCTGGGTCCACGTGCTGTGTAACATCAAGAAAGGGGAGAGAAGTGTTAGAGACGGCCATAGTGAATTTGATTGTAGGGTGAATGTTGTTGATAAATGTAAAGAACGCGGTAATTATTGATCGGTCACATGACCAGATGGAATTGACATCATCAATAAATCTAGCCCAGTCAAGTGGTTTGTGAGGTGTTTGTGCCAAGATTTTTGACTCCAGTTGGCCCATGAAAATATTTGCATAACTCGGGGCCATCTTTTGACCAATCGCTGTGCATTCTAGGAACATGTCAACCAAAGCTATCTGACGAATAGTTTTTTTAGAATGAAATTTTCCGACCAAAATGGCAAAAATTGCAGGCGTCACCATAATTTCAATATATCATATATTAAAATAATCCCTTAGAACTTGTAGTCAAATATCAAAGCTATCGACTTGCCGTTTTTAAGAAACAAACTATTTGACCAAAACTGGAAAACAATGCCGAAAAAATGCAAAATTGCTGATTTCATCATAGTTTCAATATATCACATTTAGTTCATCAGTAGGAACCTTCATATCGAATTTCGTATTTTGACAAACACGGCTTGGTGATCTGACAAGAAACACGGCCTCATATCTGCCTTTTGCGTCTCAGCTGTGAGAGTTTTCGAACAATGAAAATAGTCTGAACGACAGCAAACCGGTGGGGATTTTTGTCTCCATGTATATTGCATGGTAGATGGGTTAAACAGCGCCAAATATCACCCAAGTCAAATGCATTCAAAATGTGAGTTGTTAACGTCGATGAAGGAAGTGGATCAGGACGGTTTCCCCCTTTTTATCCAGCCCTTCATCAAGAATGGTATGGAAATCACCGCCAACGATGATATGATGGAGATCTTTTTCAGCTAGCCATGAAGAAATCTCAGTAGAAAAGGCAACTCTCGACTTTACAATATTTGGGGCATAAATATTTACCAACGAAAACGAGGTGTTGCCATAATGGCAATTTAGAAAAGTGGATCTACCATGAGTGTCGTAATCAGCATCGCTGAATGACATCTGTTCACAAATATTACTGTTAATAAGAATTGAGACCCCACAACTATGATTTGATTTGGCAAATGATTGAAAACATCGTCCTTTCCAGTCTTTCTCTATAGCTTTCGTAAGATCTGTAGTGATGTACGGTTCTTGAAGGAAGCTTTTAATCCAGCGGAAAAGCTTTATACGTTTTGCTTTATCCCTTATTCCTTTAACGTTTAGTGAGAGAAAGCTCAACATGTGCAAGTTACTAGATCCATGAGAAAAGATAACAGTAACTCTAGTACTCCTAGTTACTTACTATCATCGGAATGATTGTCAAACGTTAATTAAAACACGTTATGAAAAAAAAGTCAGTTGCTTTGACCTCTTTGACCACGGGACTGTTCACCTTTACCTTTAAAAAACTTGTAATCTTTCTTCAACTGAAGGGTTTGATTTGCTTTGAAAGAAGCCTGGTGATACACTGAAGTGTTCGATTGTCTTTCTGTGGACGTAGGCTTAGAATGCGAAGTTGACAATAGCGACGGACTGGTTTGAATGTCCTCGACTTGCTGATTTTCTGTCTTCTTGTCCATCTGGTAATGGCGATAATGCAGTTTCTGTGATTGAGTCTGAGGTTGATTTCGTGGAGTAGCAACCTCAACATATGATGAAAGGGCTTCATCTATGATGTTCAGAGCTTCGACCGTATTAGGGCTATGTGTCAGATACGACGCAGCTGCGCTCTGTGTATCCATCGGACGTGCAAAAGCGGCAGTTTCTTCGTCCTTTCCCTGAGATCTGGCATCTTGGCTTTGTTCAGTCTGCATAGTTGACAGATGTGTGTCAGTGTTGTCAGTATCAAGTGTCTCTTGTCCTAAGTAAAAAATACGAACAGGGAACCCTGCTATCGTCAGATTAAATCATGGGATTGGAGTCGGAGGTCGGCTTTTCAGATAAACAACCCTGTCTCCGTTGAAGCAATTTGTCAGCTTACCTCTATACCTAAGTCTCTCCTTGTTCACTCTGCTGACGAATCCACACTGGTAGTTTGACAGTTCATCAAGAATAGCCTGGTCATCAACGCTGAAAGGCAGATCTTTTATGGGCATTTTGACAGCGCCCATCTGCCTTATGCGCGTTGAAAATGCAAAAGGATTGTGCTCCAAAATTTCCACATTTCGTCCCCTGATTGACACCTGTTGCACCTGTAGCTCATGCTTCGCCTCGATGGAGTTTATGTAAATTCTCCATAAGGCTCGAACGCGTTGAATCGAGATTAAATTGTCAGGATTGATAACTTGTATCAGCGCATGGAAAACTTCTTCATCATTAAGAGGATTATTTTTAGCTTCTTCCAAATCAATAAACTGTCGTTCTCGCAATACCCTAATACTACATTCTTGTAACGGTGTGAA
Source organism: Ptychodera flava (assembly GCA_001465055.1). Classification (NCBI taxonomy): domain Eukaryota; kingdom Metazoa; phylum Hemichordata; class Enteropneusta; family Ptychoderidae; genus Ptychodera; species Ptychodera flava. The sequence goes on from LD343079.1 coordinate 208,597, forward strand.
CCGTTAGTTGATGATTTTTTTCAATCGTTCATTCAATATATCATGTGGTATTGTGGTATACAATGCGTAAAAATCCAACGTTTTTATAGATGCTATGTTTGAAACAGATCTTGATTTCAAATTATCCAAGAGTTAATTCGAATATTTTAACATCCACATTTGATTTATACCACTCCGAGAAAAGACAACATCACAGTATGCTTGAATTTCCCGTTTAACGGTACAAGGAACAGACGTCAGTACCTTCGATAACGCTGCTGTTGAACATTTTTAAGATCCTGCGATAAACCTAGCTTTGTAGGTGTTTTGTGGAGTTTTGGTATACAATATAAGCTAGGCAACAAATTGCATGGAACAATTTTCAAAAGGGAAGATTAACATTTACGTAAATCTTGAGTAGGTATATTTCCATTTATTGTGGCCCTATACAAGCTTTTTCCTATTATAAAATCATGAAGGGCTACCCGCCGTAAACACAAGTACTTTTACATTTTTATATACTTTTACAATCTTAATTGTTTTTCTATGTTCAGTTGATTTGAAACTAAATGTGTCAAGTTTAGGGAAAGTAATAACAAGACTCAGAAGTAAGCAAGAAATTAAGACTAAAAATAAATTTGCATAACGTTTGTTGCCATTTCGTATAATTCTTCTGAACTTAAAAAGTGCAGGAGTGACTGTAGTAATATTCAATTTGACAATCCATAAAACCAAATGATGTCATACATATGATATTTGCTATACAAATATTTTACATTCCAAGGGATTGATTGCATTAGACCTTTCACATTAAAACAGTTTAAAGACATTTAAGATGTCTTTTGGCTGTAAAATGTGATAACAGAAGCTGTAGTTGAGCCTGAATAGTTCAGGTTGGGTCTATTGTTGTCAAGCAGTTGGCTTATATTCAGACTGACTGGCAGCAGTATATATAGTAAATGATCTTATACATCTCCACGGAATGACTATAAAGCAATATATTTGACAACACAACCGTTTCAATCAATCTCTAAGTTGTTAGGTTTTCTACAGTCAGATGATGGTGCACTGGAGTAAGAGCCATCAGAATATGATTTTGGCATTTGTGTGACCTAACATCCAACTCTTTTGTCATTATGAGTCTTGATCAAATTTGCCATTCAGAATGAAAACAGAGCAACTACTCTAATTTATCTTAGAACAGAAGTAGTATAAGAGACGGTATAGCACACTTGGGTAAGTTAGGGTCTTTATGAGATTGTATAGAACACTTGGGTAAGTTAGGGGGTCTTTTTTCATCACCTAGGAGACGTATTTCAATTCACATGCTAGGGGGAGGGGCCTAGTGTGACAGTAGATCATTCTGAGGATGCGTGAGGCTAAACATTACGTCATTGCCTTAGCTTTTATGCTAATTTCTAAACAAGTCCTGCGCGCTCGGCCAGATTTGACAGATTTTGTCGTTCACTGCTGTTCCGAAATCTAGGTAAATTGTAACAAAGAGCGTTTTAGTTTAGGGTTTACTTTTGACAAAGAGTGTTTTCGTTAAGGGTTGACTTTTGGCAAACATGGACGTGATCCGCCCTCACAACTTCGAGCCGAGCAAGAAATGTAGGAGTGTGGCACATAGGTTATTTGCTTCAGAAGTTGAAAAACTTGGGAACGTAGCGCACTACCTGCCCCTGACGAGATGGAGATAAATTCTATGGCTGCGTTTGGAGCTTATTCACAGCAGGGTAGTGATGTACACCGTACGTACGGAAGTCACATTTGATACGAGCGAGTCTTCCCGATTTTGCTGCAAATAACAGGGAACAATTCAAGGGATAATGTGGTAAGTTCATTTACTATATATTTCATTACTTTTCATTTTCTTCGATCTAATACATGTATTTTTGTTCTATGTTGATATGCTGTATCGACCCGACCTGGCTTTGTCTATGAAACAAGCGGCAAGTGGGCGCCTGGGGCATGTACATTCACAATTTCAACAGTTGTATTGATATATTATCATTCTGCAACATTCGATAAAGGAGTAGTAGTATAAGAATTGTGAAATTGTGTCTTTAAAATGAAAACTAAAGGAGTGATGCCGTACTGTACCGCACCGTCCAGTATACTCGGCACTAGCGCCACTGGAGGCATACAGTGCATGTTGTCCGTCAACATGTTACACTGTCACTTAGCGATGAATATGAGTTGAAGGAAGAGGTTGGAAAACAGTGTTTAATTTTATAATTTTTCAAGTTCAGTGGATCAAATATATCAATTTTAACGAGAACTGACATATCCATTACGCTATTCGATAGAATAACATCACTTTGCAAGCAGCACTAGAAGTAACGCGAGTGATACCGTTCATATGTTCTTGACCCGCAAGATAATGATATAGTCCGTGGGCTAGAGGGGGTCTAAGTGCACCCCCCACAGGATAACAAACCTGTATTTTTCAGAATCCTTGGGATCCCTAAAATACGAAATGGAATTTTAAATGAAAAAATATAGGGATGCAATACCTGTTATGGTCATGTTTTGAAGGGTACCGCAAAATAACGATTTACCAAGCCAAATGCATTTACGTCAAATCTGTCTCATTGTAAGTCATGTGCTGAGCTCATTTTTTAATATAACCTCACTTGTTTGGTGTCATTAGAAAAGAAATTTATTCTTCTTTAAGATGACATATTGCGCTATGCAATATCTTCAAAAGTTTTTGTCACATATAATCAAAACTTACCCCTTACCCCAAATTTAACATTACAAATTACAGAAAATCTCAAACTCTACCCTTTTTTTAGCTAGGCATAATACAAAATGCAATGCTTTGTCTGAAATCTGTTTTATTTTATACAGGGACATGTCAGGAATATAAAATAGACTTTTTACAGAAAAAAATATTTGGAATCTACATCTGTAACAGTCATATTTTGAAGGGTACCGCAAAATCACAGTGTTGCAGATTTGCATGTATTTTTGTTAAAAATGTCTTCCTATAAGTTATCTGCTGAGCTTGTTTTTGAATATAACCTGGCTTGTTAGGTATAATTAGAAAATTAATTTACTAATCTTTGAAATGCCATATTGTAACATGCAATAACTTCTACAGATTTCATGATATATAACCAAAACTTACCCCATACCCCAAAGTTTACATTGAAAATTTCAGTCACAGCGAAAACCAAATTCTGCAATTTATTTAGCTTGACACAAAAATTCTGGCCTTTTTTGCTAATAAATCTATTTTATTTGGTACAAGGACATGTCAGGAATAAGAAATAGACTTTTAACAGAAAAAATTTGAGGACTCTACAGCTGTAACAGTCATATTTTGAAGGGTACCGCAAAATCACAGTGTAGCAGATTTGCATGCATTTTTGTAAAAATTGTCTTCCTATAAGTTATCTGCTTAGCTTGTTTTTGAATATAACCTGTTTTGTTATATATCATAGGAAAGATAATTTACTAGTATTTAGAATGAAATATTGTAACATGCACTAAATTCTACAGTTTTCATGATATATAACCAAAACTTACCCCATACCCCAAAGTTTATGTTGAAAATTTCAGTCAGAGCTAAAACCAAATTCTACCATTTTTTAGCTTGACATATAAAATCTGGCCGTTTTTGCTATTAAATCTATTTTATTTGGTACAGGAGCATGTAAGAAATGTGAAATAGACTTTTAACAGAAAGAATATTGGGATTCTACAGCTATAACAGATATATTCTGTGGAGTACTGCAAAATTACAGCAGTGCAGACTCATGTGTGTTTTTGTTAACTTTGTCCAATTGTAGGTCATCTGCTGCGCTTATTTTATTACATAACCATTTTTATTTGGCACCATTGAAAAGCTAATTTACTACTATTTAAAATGGCGCAATGTTACATGTCATATCTTATATAGTTTTCATGGAATATGACGAAAACTTACTCCATACCACAAAGTTTATATCGAAAATTACTTTCGTAGCTATCGTCAAGTTCTACAAATTTTCTAGCTAGACATTACAAATAAGGCAATGCTTTATATGAAATTTTTTTATTTGGTACTGGGGAATGTCAGAAGTATGAAATAGACTTTTAACAGAAAATATTTTGGGACTCTACAGCTGTAACAGTCATATTTTGAAGGGTCTCGCAAAATCACAGTATTGCCAACTCGCTTGCTTTTTTGTTAAATCTGTCTTCTTAAAAGTCATCTGCTGAGCTTGATTTTTGAATAACCTGGTTTGCTAGGTATCAATAGCAAGGTCATTTACTAGTCTTTACTTTCTATGAAACAGGACCAAAGCTTACCCCATACCCAAAGGTTTACACAACAAATTACTGCAAATCTGAAACTCTACCATTTTTTACAATTTATCAACTTTATATACCAAAGGCAATGCTTGTATGCAATCTGTGAAATCTGTGTTTTGGTTAAAAAAGTATGTTACAAATATGAAATTAACTTTTGACGGGAACATAATATTATTTTGTAGCCTTTTGGATCATATTTGGAAGGGTACCCAGGTATCAGGGCAAATTTGCCGAAACATACATTTGCAATATATGGGTTCCCCCTCCAAAAATGATCCAAATGCATATGGCTACTAAATTGTATCATCTTCCCGTTAAAAGTTAATTTTATACTTGCGACATACTTTTGTAACAAATAAATCAGATTTTAAACAAGAATTGCCTTTTGTATTATGTGCAGCAAGAAATGGTAGAATTTAAGATAAGCCGTAATTTGCGATTTGAACCTTTTGGGTATGGGGTAAAGATTGACCATATTCCAGGAAAACTATGAATGACATTGTATATTACAATATGTCGTCTTAAAGAAGAATAAATTACCCTACTAATGATTCCTCACAGGCCAGGTTGTGTCACAAAATAAGTTCAGCAGATGACTTACAAGAAGAAGAATTTAACAAAAAAGGTGCCAGTTTGCGGTACTGTGATTTTGCATTTCCCTTCAAAATATGGCTGTTACAACTATACAGTCCAAATATTTTTTTCTGTTAAAAGTCTATTTCACATTTCTGACATGACTCAGTACAAAGTACAACATATTTAATACCGAAACAGAGCTATTTTTATCATGTCTAGCTAAAAATTCAAGGAATTTGATCACGTTATCTATCACAGTACTTTCAATATAAACCTTGGGGTATAGGATACGTTTTGGTCATATTCAATGAATACTATACAAGATATTGCCTGTTACAATATTCCATTGTAAATACTATTTAATTACCTTTTCAATGATACTAAACAAACCCGGTTATAATCAATAAAAAGCTCAGTAGACGACTTATAAAATGACAGATTGAACAAAAACGCATGCGAATCAGGAATACTGAGATTTTGCTGTACCCTTCAAAACACAGCTGTTACAGTTATAGAATCCCAATATTTTTTCTGTTAAAAGTTAATTTCATATTTCTGATATGGCCAAGTACAAAATAAAACAGATGTCATACAAAAAGTGGCCTAATTTTTTATGTCTGCGTAAAAAAATTGCTTGAATTTGACATTAGCGATGACAGTAGTTTTTAGTCCCCACGGACACCGTCCGGGGGGACTTATAGGTTTGGTCATGTCTGTGCGTCCGTGCGTGCGTGCGTGCGTCAGTGCGTCCGTGCGTCTGTCCGTTCACGCAGATATCTCAGAGATGCCTTGAGCGATTTCATTCAAACTTAGTACAAGGATTACTTCATATGTCATACAGATGCACGTTGATTTGTTTTGTGATACGATCCAATATGGCTGCCAGGCAGCCATTTTATTACGATTTTTTCATGTACAGAGCCATTACTCAGGCATGTTTCGACCGATGTTATTCAAAGTTGGTACAAGGACATTGACCTATGTCAGACATGTGCACTTCAATTTGTTTTGTGATACAATCCAATATGGCTGCCAGGCGGCCATTTTATTACGATTTTTTCATGTACAGAGCCATAACGCAGGCATGTTTCAACTGATTTTATTCAAACTTGGTACAAGGACATTGACCAATGTCATAGATATGCATGTCAATTTTTTTGTGATACGATCCAATATGGCCGCCGTGCGGCCATTTTGTTACGATTTTTTCATGTACAGAGCCATAACTCAGGCATATCTCAACCGATTTTATTCAAACTTGGTAGAAGGACATTGACCAATGTCATAGTTATGCACATAAATTTGTTTTGTGATACGATCCAATATGGTTGCCGTGCGGCCATTTTGTTATGATTTTTTCATGTACAAAGCCATAACTCAGGCATATCTCAACCTATTTGATTCAAAGTTGGTACAAGGACATTGACCTATGTCATACATATGCACATTGATTTGTTTTGTGATACGATCCAATATGGCCGCCATATGGTCATTTTATTACGATTTTTTCATGTCCTGAACTACAACTCAGACATGTATCAAGCGAATTTATTCAAAAGTATTTTTATCACAGACCTAATGAAGAGGACTCTA
>LD343079.1:218114-258444 GCA_001465055.1 Ptychodera flava
AATTTCTCAAGTTACATCGTATAGGGAGAAATTGTTGTTTTGGTGTATTGTGAGGGCGCTGTGATTGTATATCACGTGTGTTTGATTGATAGGAAAAGTGTGGTTATTTTCAGTCTACGCTCTGCCAGGGTCAGACTGAAGTTTTTTACACTTTATATTTATTTAATGTATCATTCTGCCCTGTAGATATTTTTCAGCCATTTTGTATACTGTTAGTAAGTTTACTGCAACATATTTTTTTTTAATATAACAGACATTTTTGGAAGCAGGTCATATAACGCTTTTCCAGAGCACTTTTTCCTTTCTATGAGTGAAAGGTTTTTAACCTCTGGTTTTTAGTGCGAGGTTCCTGCACAAGAGGTTCAAGTACTCAGCTTTTCCTAAACTAGTTTCTATTGTACTGTAAGTCTATGACTGTGAATAAAGTTGACCTGGCTGGCAGCGTAGCCACACACTGTAATAATGTTGTGTTTGTGTTGGTATATAAAGCCCGGAGATGAAACAAAACTTTTTATTTATTGCCATATCTTTGCTCCTCAGGTAACTTTTTTACCATAGCCAGGATTTCTGCTACAACAGAGAAACTGTGTTTATTGAGAGTAATTTCTTTTTAGATTTTTGTGTATGATTTTCCGTGTTTACCGTCTAATTTTCGCCCACCAAATTTGACTTCGCTAGGTAGGAAGAGCATGGACGTAAAATATCCATGGGAAGAGGCACCTTATAGTACGAAAGTTTCCCCCCTTTCACTCGTAGAGATAAGAATAAATCGAAACGAATTTGGCGTGATCAATCAGCGATGGGGATTTTAAAATTGGTAGTTTGCGTTTTTTTGTCGTTTACTCTGTTCTGTTGTAGAAAACACCCAAGTTTTCGACGATGCATTTTTTGTTCAAAATCAAGAGGGCGGCCACCATACGTCGGCCACGCGTTTTTTGAACAACGAAAATTGCCAATCAACCATAAATATTTCCCTTGAATTTTCACTTGCACGGTGTATACCTTCCTAAAAGTTTATTTTCTAGAATTGATTTTCATTCTAACATTACTCGAAATTTATGCTTTCGATGTTTTGGAATGCTGTTGAGTTTGCAGCGACGCCATTTTGAAAGTTTGATCGCGCACGTTGGTTCTTCGGTCACGAAGTTTTTTCCTCCCTTCCATGTTTGAATCTAATCCCACTTAGCATATTTCAGTCATTGAACATTAAATATCTGATATTTTACGCATGGTGAGACACTTATTTTGATGTTTTTTCGTCCGAAACGATTTTTGGGATAGTGATTTTGTTTGTGTTTTTGTTTATCCGTTGTAAGACTTAGGGGTACAGTCGCGTACAGTCGTCTATCGGCGATTCCTTGCAAGCTCAATCTCTTTTGGAGGCCAAAAGTTTACGCAACAGCTTTGTAAAGACATGAATTTTTATTTATAAAAATGTGAAAGAGCCTTGAGGCTCCCACCTCAATATTGAAACGTTTGTGTTACAATATCGACAAGTTTATTCAGCAAAATCGCTGTAGTGAATAGCGCAGTGTATTCTGGTCATTTTGGTTAAAATTAACATACTTTTCATGCAAATTCATGTACTTGCCACCTTAAAGGTGTCAGAGATTCACGGATGTCTTGTAATTGATATGTTTACCCGTACGCGCATAGGAACAAAGAAACATGAGCTGTTTTCAGACCGGTGGGTGGAGGGACGGTGTTTGAACCGACCGTCAGTCATAAATTCTGTTTGCAGGATTAGCCAAATGTGACAAAAGGTTGAGATCAGTTTGTGTAATCAATGTTATAGATATCAAACATCGTACTGGCCAAGCGTTTGACTGGGAGGAGAACTCCACTAATGCGAGAACCTGGGATTGAAAAGTGCAGCTTTAACTTCCCTTACGCTTATAAAACTGCATTGACTATAATGACAGGAAAACAAAATTAATGAAATATAACAGAAGCAGCACAGGTGTCACTTCAAATGTTTATTTCGGTGGTTAAACTGTTGGCGTATAACCAACCCGTCCGTGATTCTACAGGTCACGACATGTACTACTAGCATGCTGCACCGATGGGGCTACGCTGCGGGTCCGGAGCTATTATCGGTGTGCAGGCTAGGTCTGTTTTCTGTACCTTTGATGGTGCATATATGAGAAAGTCTGACCTATTTTGAAATTTGGGTCCTGAATCAATTCGTGATGTAAAGCTATCGCGGCGATGTTGAAACTTTACTACAATTTCTTTTAATGAACATGTGACACGGCACCACGCGCAGTGAACCTGTATGATCTTTGGCTAAAAAAAGGGGAAACCACTTTAAAAAAGCAAAAGAAAAATAAATCTGCCCTCTTCTAATCTTACTGTCGAGTAGAGGACACGTCCAGCAATTTTCTAAACTTCTTTAAGAAAGAAACTTGAAGCTATGCATAGGGCTGGAAGCGCAATACTTTGTGAACGGACGCAAAGGGTCACATACACGCGACTTGGTGAATGTCTAGCAAGCTTGGGAGAGTGACTTTGTAACAGCGACCTCTTTTGATGTCATTCAAACGTCTAATATCTGATCAGCCGTCTGGTTATAAATGTTCACAAACTTCGTTTGTTTCTTAAAATTGAATATGTTATCCTGATAAAGTGGTAAACTGTACAATCACAATTTCTTTAACAAGTTACAATGTCAGACGTGATGTTTTTTTCACGCAAAGTTGTAAGCTATAAGCAAACGCCTAGCTACCCAGTTTTTCAATTTTGTTCTGCGTTGACTTTAAAGTTCATTGACTTTAGCACCAAATGTAAGGTGACACTGAAACACAAAGGAAATTATGCCGTGTTTTGAATGAGAGCTTGCATAGTTAAAAAAGTACCACTATATCACCTTGTTTATACTTGTTTTAAATTCTGTTTCAGGCATGGTTCCTAAGGTAAAAAATAATAAACCTATGAAAATGATGATAACTTTGAAAGTTAAAATAAAGTGACTATTCAAACAAAAAAATAAATCTAAGAGTTGATCGTTTCACAATATTTCTTTCCCGTCGAAGAACAATTGCTTCAAACAAATCACACCCACTGATGTAAATTGCAAGCAAATTTATATAAAACACACACACACACACATTATATATACAATCCTTTATATTTTGCCCTTATTTGTATTCAGTATTGTTTGCTTGTTTTAAGGGTTATAGTCATCTTTTCTAAATTTGAAATAATTTTTGTTATGCAGTGCCATATTTTTATTTATTTTGTCGATGGATTTTTAAAGAGAAAATCACCTCACTGTATTATGTTTTTTTAAATTTTTATCCATTACCTTCTGCACTATACTTATACAGAACCATAAGGGGTTAATTACATAATCTGGTGTAGATTGAGATTTATTTTCCCATGCATTCAGCTGTTTAACTCTCTCTGAATTTCATTACACTCTTCTGATAATGTATCTTCTTTTCAGGTGGCAGTTGATTCTAATCTGCTGATCGCCAAGAAATAAAGTGGATGACTAGGTTGTACACGTGAGCCTTTCATCATTAGAAAATAATCAATAGGTTGATGCCGGTGAAATAATCGTGTCTCAAGGAACGTACAGGTGACCATCTATCTACTCCATCCCACCCCGATCCGTCCTTCCAGAATACTTATCTGTGAAACGTTCAACATCAAAGTTTTTCGTCATGGACTATCATTTTTGCAAAAATATTTGACTCATATTTGGACATATTTGAAGGATATTTTCAAAGCTTGGGGGAATAACAGTTTTGTTCGTGAGAAGATACAATCAGTGACTGTAACACAACATTTCCTTGCTTCACAACTAAAATATGATACACCAGGAAAGAAATGTGGATCCATAGTAATATTTGTATGTTCCAATACAGTCATTTAGGTATTCATCATGGAAATTTAGGTTAAATGGCTGAAAGATGCAGTAATTATTTGTCACTGGGAAACAATGCTTGGGTCACAGAGTAGGAAAAGAGCATGGAATATTATCTGAAGATCAGATAAAAGCAGAACCGTGATTCAATTATGGCACAGATGCAACCACCATGAGGGTTTGTAGATTTCACTAAAACAAAATTATTATTGTAAATGTTATTTTATAGCCATGACATCTCTTTAAATAGCTATTCTTTCAAGTTATTTGAGGTTGATGTAATGAAGTGTAGTGAAATGTTTTCACAATTTTCATGTATGTCCCAGCAATCCACTGTATAATGTTTTTAAAGAATACTTCTTTCAAAACATCAAATTCAGTAGATTTAAAATTGATCTTGCTTATAGGTAGTTTGACAATTTGAGAAAAAAATCTCCTGATCAATATTTTTGCAATTGTATTCTCATCATTCTTTTTGTAAGACTTATAGTTGTACATTTCAGACACTTTTTATAGTCTTTAAATGTATGTGATTCATATTTGCAAAAATGAAAACAAAGAAAGAAGAGGGTACATTTCCCTCTTTAAACTTCAAATATTGAATTTGAAATTGAACATGACAGATCAACAGTTTGTTTTGATTTTAAATTGTACCTTTCATGTCTTTTTACATGGAAACGCAGCAAAAAGCATTTTCTGGTTATATCTTTTGAAATGCAATAAACCAAAGTCAATTTAGTTTATTTGAAATGATGCAATGGCTGGTTTGAATTTATTTGTTGATGTTTACGTGTAAACATTTGTTGAATGAGTAAGAATAATCGTTTGTTTGTATGCTTGTGTGTGTGTGTCCCTTGCCCCGAAGACAAAAAAGTGGGCACAATGTCCCGAGGACCACTAAGGAAGATTGGTCTATGTCGATGAATGAGGTCACACTTTCCCTGTTTATGGACTGTACATTTCCCCCCTTTAAACTTCAAATATTGAATTTGAAATCGAACATGACATATCAACAGTTCGTTTTGTTTTTTAAATTGCACCTTTCATGTCTTTTTACATGGTAACACAGCAAAAAGCAGTTTCTGGTTTACCTTTAGAAATGCAATAAAACAAAGTCAATTTAGTTTATTTGAAATGATTCAGAGGCTGGTTTGAATTTATTTGTTGATGTTTGTGTGTAAACATTTGTTGAATGAGTAAGAATGTTCGTTTGTATGTATGCTTGTGTGGCCACGAGTGTGAAAGAACTGTCCTAACCCTGGTTGTCATGCAAAACATCTCGTAAGACTAGCAAATCATCTCACACAAGTGCATAATATTGAAGACAAAGTTGAAAGACAGATTTTTTTGATACTGGCCAGACAATCTGACACTCTTCAGTTGATGTGGCAGTTGATACGAATCGTTCGTCTACTGTCCGAACAACATCAATCAAGTCAATCATGGGTGCAAGACTTCAACATCCATTCACTGCTCTCATAAGTGGACCCACACAGTCAGGTAAAACCGAATTCGTCAAACGACTGCTGAAGGAACGGGAAACTATGATTTTTTCATCTCCTGAGCGTATTGTCTGGCGCTTTGGAGAATACCAACCTGCGTATTCGGAACTGGCTACCCTTATCCCTAGCATTCATTTTGTTGAAGGCATTCCTGAAGAGTTGGACAGTATGTTTTCCCCTCACCTATCCGACTTATTGATTATTGATGATCTGATGTCAGAAACTTGAAATGACAAGAGAATTACCAATCTGTTCACCAAAGGTTGTCATCATCGAAATATCTCTGTCATGCTTATCTTACAAAATCTGTTTCATCAAGGCAGAGAGACTCGAACCATGAGTCTGAATTCATATTATCTAGTCTTGTTTAAAAATCCAAGAGACGGATCACAGATCTGTCACATAGCCAAACAGATGAACCAAGGACACATCCGTTTCATCCAAGAAGCTTTCACCGATGCCTCCCTTGATCCCTATGGTTATCTCCTCATTGACCTGAAACCCAACACACCGGAAGTCCTTCGTCTGCAAACAAACGTCTTTCCAAGAGAGACCGCCTTTGTGTACGTCAGGAAAATATAAAATAGACATGATGAGATGAAATGCCATCATTTCATCATGTCTCAGGGAATGAGAAAACATTCTCATTTTCTCTCCGTGTTAGCCAAGGGCAATCCAAAGCAACAGCGGGGGATCATCAAGGGAGCCAGTAACGACTTAATCCATTGCCTCTGTGAATGTTGTCCAAACATTCTTCGGGGCAGTGTTCCACTGTCATCTGCTCAAAAGCAGAAATTGAGCAAATACGCACACTGTCAAATAAAACGGTTTCAACATCAAAGAAGAAAAAGATACTTGTGCAAAAGGGTTGATTTCTCTCAGCCGTCCTAGGGCCTGCGCTGTCTGTGTTGGGAAGTCTCATTTTTAAGTGAACTGTCACCATGCCCATGGAATATGCAAAAAAGATGGCACTTGTGCCACAGGAATTACTAGATACCATACAACTACAGCAGAATCAAACAACAAACCCTGTGACGAAGATGCTGTCCTCTCTGGATAGGGAGATATAACAAGGCTTGGAAAGAACAGACATCACCGATGATGAAAAGGCAAAACTGTACCAACATACTCTTCAGCAGTACTGGGCTTACATTGATTAAAGAAAGGAACCTGTTAAAATCAGCATCCTCCCCCTGAAACTTCAACGGGTACCACTACCACTGTGTCTTCTTCAGGGTCTCACTGCATGAAAAGAGTACTTACAGAGTGTATTGACCCTGTATTTTGGCTGTATTTGCTGCAAATTCAGACAGATACAGGTAAATACAGCCATGTATTTACGGTAAATACAGGGAAATTCAGCCTGTATTTACCTGTATATGCACTATTGATACATGGTAAATACATTTCCTGTATTTGCCAATATTTACTGTAAATAAAGGACTACATTTGCCTGTATTTAGGTGTATTTCCAGCCAATGTGCTGGCAGCGCTTCCTGCTTACTTTTCAGGATTTACTGAAATTCCGGTAAATACAGTTCTGTATTTATATACCAACGTTACCATATATGGCATCTGTAATTATTCATATTTGAGCTTCTCAAAAATTAGAACGCCGGCAGTGAACAATACTGGATTTTCACGGAATAATTTTGGCCACTGAATCAATGAAGCCCACTGAGAGGTGTGTACCAATCTACTAGGCACATCATTTCATTTCACCAGCTTATGACAGCAACTGAGTTACTGCTACAAATAAAAACATTGCATTGGGGATCGCCGTTATGATTTGATATTCAAATGATGTTAGGGCAAGACGAACTCATCTGGGTTAAAAGTTTTCTATATTTCTAAAGACCTTTTATCAATATGATGACATGATATTGTCTCTTGTAATCACTAAATAGCCAGAAGCAGTGTCACTTATCACACACACTCAGCAAATATTTTACACAGCAAATATTTTCAAAGAAAAATTGAAAATTTTATTTCAAAACTACAATTTAATAAGAGTTTTAAAAATAAATACACAATGGAATAAAAAGAGCCACTAAAACTGCAAACAATACTTCAAAATTTTCGTATGTTGCACAGATTTTGGAATTACTACACTGACCTTTTTTTCTAATCTAGTATAGCACATGTTCGTGATATTGGCATGCACACAATACATTTGTGAGGATAAACATATATCAGAAGATAACTTACTCAGATCACACGTGGAAACCTGCGTGCAAAATTTGAAAGCAATCAGTCGACTGGCAGTTTCTCAGATGATATTTTTTCCATTAAAAAGGCAAACTTTCACCAATATACAATTACATGCAAAACTCACCATAATTTGATTAAATCTTACTCGTTTGTTTTGCTTCAGGAACCTGCCTAATAAAACTCAAAACAAATTGACAAGTGGTCTAAGAAAAAAATTTTTTGACCATTAAAATATTCTGTTCTTACGATGGGCGTTGTGTATTAAAATTATTTGATCGACGTAGATATTGCACTACACGTCTCGATCATATTACCTGCCTGCCACAAGTTACTATTTATTTTCTATTTACTATTTGTTTTCAAAGGCCGACACAACTTACGCGACGTCCATGGTGACGTGTCTTGCAACAGCGGCCACTTTGATTTTGACATGCCTTTTCCAATTTGTTTTCGTTTGTGACGTAGAGCATAGAACTACTGAATGACGACCATTTGTCGATGTCGGGGCACCAAATATTCACCCATCCTTTGAAGCAATCTCCATGTAAACACATGTTTCAAGTAAAATTTCACAATCGTCTCGTCTATTAATTCGACTATTATTTCGGCGGTGTTTACTATGATCAGACGATTTAAAATCATAATCATTTTTTTGCTCGAATTACATGGGTTTTTACCGTACACATTGACAATGCTGGATTTTTATGTGCAATTTGGCAATTAAGTGAACAACTGAAGTGTGTCCAGCACATGCCCAATTTTCAGTCTTGAGACAGGAAGCTGAACAAGCTTACGGTCCGACAAACAAAAGTGGCATGAAATGGCTGCGCATGTGGCTTCGAAACCTGCCTTTATCACGACTCAACACTCCCTGTTGAATAACCGCCGTGTGCTAACAACATCGAAACCACAATTTGTATATTGCGTTGATTTGAGTCACCTTAGCCTTTACAGTAGACGGTGTGAGGGTAATAGCACCAAACTCATGACTTGAGACAGTTTTGCAAGGGGCGTTAATAAAAGTTGGGTTGGCCACTGCTGTCTATGCAGTAGGTTGGTGTTGACCTGGTTGGTTAGGCAAAAAAATGAATTGTGCTGTTCCGATAACATGGTTTTCAAAAATAGGGTAGATAGGTCGGCAGGAATTTTTTTTCCAAAACATTTGTATTTTTAAATATGCATTTTTCAGGGGTTCAGGGCGGTCAAACACTGGCCACAACATTTCCAGAAAAATGTATCATACATATATAAAAGGAAAACAAAACATAAAAACATCTTTGTTCAAGCAAAAATCAAATGCCAAGTAACGAATGCGTGACTTGCGTGACTTTTTGTTTCTTTTTTTACTTCCGTGTTTACGTAGCTCTAAAAAGTTTAGGGTCCGCAGGTAAAAATAACGTAGGTTGGGTTATCGGAAAAGCACAATTTTTTTTGTTCGGCCTCAGCCCACTGAAAAAAGTGGTTAGTGGCAGGGCCTGTACGGAGGCTGCAGGCTTGTCAAACACCAACGTGTGTCAACAGATTAGTCAATTAGCAGGCGCTTATCTAACAGGTAGCTGTTGAATAAAAACAATACATTGATTATAATAGGAAGAATGGTAAATTAGGTGGCAAGGTGGTTTTCCCACAGAACACAGATCCGTGATGGAGGGCCTCTACACTCAGTGCAGACTGCATGTCTGGAGGCATATCAAAATATGGTCTGAGGTTGACATAGTAAAACACACATTACAGCAATAGACAATACAAATCAATATTGGGAAATGTGTATTTTCTTTCCAATAAAGCCTTAAAACATTTTTGTTCAGCGTGATCGCTTTTTACCTCCATACACAGGGACCGTGACATACACTCAGTGTATCGTGCCCGGTTGAACAATTTCGCTGGACTGCCAGTGAATATCTGTCCTGCAAAACAGATATATTCTCTTCGTTTTTTTAATGAAAGAAATCTTTCAGTACATGTAGAAACATGGTGAAATAATTTTACAGAGTAAACAGATTGTGGCATGGTCCTTATGGCGTTACATTTCTCATTCATAATACTGACAACGGCTCTTTAAAAATGTAAAAATCTATGAGGGTGTAGACTATGAAACTATGACAGCCAATGATGATCACAGGAGCAAGGCTTTGTCACCGTCCGTGACCGTGGGTGGAGGGACTGTGGCCTGGTACATTGGTTTGGGACAAGGTGACCAAGTCACAGTCATCTCGACCCCAAACATCTCTTTTTTTTTACATCCATGCCCAAGTCAACCCTCATTTTTATGGCCCTACTCTTTCCATGTTCAAATATACCTCATTCTGCCTATCTCTGCCCCCAATTGCAAGGCGGACTGCCTCAAAAATATAATGTGATGATCATGAACTATGCAAGCTATGAGTCTCCATTGTGTAAAATGACGGCTGGCAAGCATCCAGACAGTCCCTCTATCCACAGTGATAGAGGGACTGTGATCTGAACGTACCCCCATACAGTGATAACGAGTGAGGCCAATTTACGGCTTCTGTATTGCAGTTTAGCTACACCATAGAGGTCTGCCCATGCCTTGGTGGCTACACCAAGCCTGAGAAAAGTGAATAAAAATTGTACATTTTACCAAGACGACAAAGTTTCAAATAACATATAAACATATTGTACAATCACAGTACATGAAACAGTCACTGCCTTGCATAACACAGATCGATCTGCATACCAGCAGCACACTAGCATGATTGCCACTGCTGTTTAAAATGTGATTATATCAGGCAAAGATCACTGATACCAAAATTTTGATAGTTTACTGACAACTGTAACTAAGGAACGATTAGTATGATCTAACAAAAAAATCACAGTCGTTACTCCTGTGTCAGAAAACAATAATCGATGGTTACCATGGCAGAAAACACCTACCGTCAACTTCCGATCTATTGTGAACCTTTTGAATTTGAGGTTGAATTTAAAATCAAAGTAATTAAAATGCTATCTAAAACAAACTGTTGAAAAATTGTTCTCGACATATTTCATAGATCAAATCACTCACTGCTTTTTCTAATTTCTTTCAGCAACTCTCCTTTCACGGTAGCAGTTCATTCTTCTTCCAGCTATTTTCATATTACAACCTGGTACTTATCTGAATTAGCTCCATTTATTTGAAACTAGCTCCATTCCTAAAATGACAGCTTGTGTTTCCCTTTCAGCAGTTTGATAATCAGTTATCACTTTTATGTTATATATGTTCGTTTCTGTCTCAAGGCTTTTGGCAAGATAAGTCTACGCACGCCTTGTTAATATTCAATTCTGCAATGCGTCAAGTCATTTAGCCAAACGGTTCACTCAGGTTCCTTTGAGGCTAAGAAATTCATGGCAAATCTAGGCATAATACATGGTAAATTCAAGCCATGGAAATACATCCCAAATACAGGAATGAATATAGATAAATTTAAAACATACAAATTCATGGCAAATACATGATTGATACAGATTGTATTTATAATCTGTATTAACCTTTATTTACCTGTATTTAAAATGTATTTGTAAGAGTGCATACAGGTAAATACAGGCAAAAATACAGGGTCTGTATTTGTGTTTCCTGTAATACTCTGTATTGCCCTTTATTTACATGTATTTACCCTAAATACAGGCTAAAATACGTGCCTGTATTGTCCTGTATTATAGGGTTTTCATCCGGTGTCTCCTTTAGATAAGGGCACAGAAGAGGACGTCACTGACAAGCCAAAGCCCTCGGATAGTTTGGAGCAGGATGTTATGGAAAGTGTGCGAAAATCTCTCCAACGAAAAGCACACGTGCTCCTTCAGAAAGTGAAACAGCATGACTCCGTGGATTGGAATGACAAAGGGGAATTAATGTACGATGGCAACCCCTTACTTGGAACTCATACGGTAGACCTCATCAACGACACCTTATGTTGGAGGAAAACTTTCACTCCTAGAATATGGCAACAATTTGCCCGAGTGCTGTCTGGCATGATTGTACCACAAGATCTGATTGGTAACAAGGAAAGATGGAACTGGATTCAGTCTCAGCGCAAAATCAAAAGGATTGTTTTAGCCAAGAGGTGATGATGAAGAAGGTGATCATGGAGTGTTTGCTGGACAATCATCTGCTAAAAAGAAAAAGATAAGGAGGGAGATACGTCCTGCCATTTCAACTGCTGCAAGACCACGACATTGACCATCCATGACCGGAAATTGGCTCAACATTTAAAATACGGCTCTACAATTTGATGATAGTCATTCCAAAGGAGACCTCTGTCATGGAGTGTTGTCCACTATCTCTCTCTTTTGGCGATGTCCTCAAACGGGTGAGATGCCTCTGTGCTTGCTGTTCTGGATCCATAGTCATCAAACATGAAACCTGTGACCAAATTGATTGACTTGGATCAGGACCTAAGCCAGGTGTATTATGATCCAAGTCATTCCGGAAGTTTTTGAGGAATCGATGCTGTTTACCGTGCTGCAAAAGAGAAGGGAATAAAGACCACCCGTCAGAAAGAGAGAGAATGGATGCAACATCAGGACACTTACACATTACACAAACCAGTGAGGTGGAAGTTTCCAAGTGCTAGAGGAATTGTCGGTGGAATGGATCAACAGTGGCAAACTGATCTTGCGGATGTCAGTTCAGTAGCAAAATACTATTCAGGGTTCCGATACATCCTCACCTGCATTGACATTTTTTATCCAAGTATGCCTGGGCCATTCCCTTGAAAGACAAATGAAGGGCCACTTTGGTGGCAGCGTTTCAACAGATTTTGAAGACTGGACGAAACCAGAAAAGCTACAAAAGAATCAAGGCAAATAATTCGTGAACCACCTATTTCAGAAATTTCTGAAGAGTGAAGACATTCAATTGTTCATCACCGGAAACAAAACAAAAGCTTATGTGGGTAAGCATTTCAATCGTACCCTGAAAACTAAAATGTCGAAGTACTTTACCAGAAACTACACCCTAAGCTACCTATCGGTGCTTCCTCAGCTAATGCAATCTTACAACAATTCTTGGCATCGTAGCATCAAGAGAAAACCAGCGTCTGTCAACAAGACCAATGAAAAAGAGGTGTGGGATACTCTGTACAGTGAACTATGAACAGAGAATGGTGAAGTGGGAGAACAAGTGAGAATCAGCAAAACTAAACGTATGTTCAAGAAAGGTTATCTGCCAAATTGGACAGAAGAAATCTTCTCTATGTTGAAAAGGATCTCCTTTTGACCACCTCTTTACAAGCTGAAAGATTTTGATGAGAAGGAATTAGAAGGTACTTTCTGTGAACAATAACTACAAAAAGTCGCCAAGAAAGAGGACAAGGTCTTCAGAGTGGAAAAAATACTCAAAACAAGAAAGAGAAAGGGCAAGAATGAATATCTGGTCAAGTGGTATGGTTGGCCATCCAAATTCAATAGCTGGGTCAGGGATCTGGCAAAACTATAAGAGGGATGACTCTGTCTGGACAGTCACATTCTGACCCCCACTTTCATCATGGCTGAACATCCGTTTTTCATGACACTACCGAGCAATGCATCCATGGACGTTTTCCGAGAAAATGCAGTGACAGGCTACACTGTGAAATTGTCCACAAACACATTTCTCTGCGAGGCAACCGGGAAGTGGCATTGATGGCATACACTACCCTTTTTCTTGGCAAAATGTGGTCGAGGGCAGAAACTTTGTGGCGTACAAAATTCAAGACCATAGAAAAACACTTGTCAAAATACCTGCAGGTTACTATGATGATTTTTGAAATATACTGACCACTCGGACAGAGCAAGGTTTGCCCGACAACGTCCAGTTGACTTTCGACCTGGTGTCAAGAAAAGTAACCGCTGATGTGGGTGACAGTACCAGCCTCTACTTTCTACCAGGTCTGGCAGAAATCATGGGATTTTATCCCAATACCATCATGAGGCAGAAGAACGATGCACCTTTCATGTTCAGTGTTCGAAACCTCTTTTCTCTGTATGTGTATTGCAACCTAGTGGACAATCAGTTGGTGGGAGATACCTTGGCACCCCTGTTGAGAATATAAAATGTGGAAGGGATCCATGGACAGATGATCAACCATACCTTCCACACGCCATATTTTCTTCCCCTGAGAAACAGTGAATTTGATACAGTAGAAGTCTACATAAGAGACGACATGGGTCAGAAAGTGCCATTGCAAGGCGGGAAAGTGATCGTGACACTAGCTTTCAGAAAATGACCCCTACACTATTGTAGCCTGAACCATGCCGTATAGACGTAAAATCTATGAAAGCAATCCGGCCACATTCAAGAAGTTTTATTTGGCTCAGGTGGGAAATGGAGCATTGTTCCAGGGGACAGCCGTGCAGAGAGGATATGGCTTGGGCGGTATTTTAGGAGGCCTCTTCCGTGCAGCCACACCACTGCTCAAACAAGGTGCTAAAGTCCTATGGAAACAGATGTTGAAAATGGGACTCAACATTGCAGGTGATGCACACAGTGGACGTAACATCAAGCACTCAGCAAAACGACGTGGAAGCTGATAGAAGTCGGGAAACAGTTGATGACAGGCAGGGGTAGCAGTTACTCAGCCCCCCCCCCCCACCATCAGTGGTATAAAACATAAAGCTCCAAAACAAAGAATCATTTCCTCCAAAGCCAAGCAAAAGAGAAGATTTCTGACATTTTTGACTAACATGGCATTTCTTCACGATCACTCCTGCGAGTGTATCAAGAGTGAACTTGACTTGTTCACAGTTCCTCCAACGTAGACCATTGTGGAAGAGGGACAATGCGAAGAAGTGCATATCCTGACCAACATTGTGGAATCATGACCCATCGAATTGTTGATTTCGGGTTCAGGGGAAGACTACATCGATCTGTCCTCAACACTCCTTCTGATCAAGGCCAAGATTACAAAAGCTGATGGTACTAACCTTGGTGCAGATGCAGCAGTGGGTCCCGTCAACTTGTGGCTCCATTCACTGTTCAGCCAGGTGGATGTACACCTCAATGGCAAAATGATATCAAACCCTTCCCCTACTTACCCCTACCGAGCGATGTTGGAGACCTTGTGACATTATTGTGAGGAGGCCAAAGACACCCATATCGGTTCAGCCCTATTCTTCAAGGACTATCACTTGAAAATGGATGAAGTTGACCTCACTAAAGAAGGTGGAGAAGTGAACAAGGGACTGAAAAACCGATATTCCTTCATGTCTGGCGGTCAAGTTGTCCCTATGGTAGGACCCATCCATTCGGATCTCTTCTTTCAGCCTAAGTATCTAATGAATTGTGTCGAATCACATCTCGAACTCAATAGAAGCAGGAATGCCATATCCCTTGTGAGCTCAGCAGAAAATCCGGGCTTCAAAGCTGTAGTCATCGAAACCACACTGCTGGCCAGGAAAATAAACTCAGTCCATCAGTACAGCTGGGCCATGCAGAAGCTTTAAAGCAGGGACCGTCTAAGTATCCTATACATCGTTGTGTGATGAAGGTTCTGTCTATTCCTGGAGGCACCATGTCCTTCAACAAAGACCACATCTTTCTGGGACAGCTACCTAAACGTGTGGTCTTGGGTCTGGTGGACAACGATGCATTTAACGGTTTATACAGGAAAAATCCTTTCAACTTCAAACATTACGGTATGACGTCACTGGTCCTTAATGTCAGTGGAAAGCAAGTCCAGAGCAAACCCCTGAAATTGGACTCCACCTAACCTGGTGGTAAATCATTCATCATGGCCTACTATTCCCTGTTTATTGGGACTAATAAGATGGGCAGGGATGAAGGAATCAACATAAGTCGCTATGAAAACGACAATGGATACACGCTGTTTGCATATGGTCACACACTGAACTTGTCTGCCGATGGAGGACATTTTAACCTGGTCAAAGAAGGCAACCAGGGCATCGAACTGCAGTTCAGACAAGCCCTGCCAAATGCTGTGAATTTACTCGTGTATGGTGATCTGGATAACATTATTAAAATCTACAGAGACCGCAACATCCTCTTTGATTACTGAAGTTGATTCCTCGACTCCAGTGAAAGATGGACACATTAAAGTTGAAAGAGATCTTGAGTACAGACCGATACACTGCATCATCTTTTGGCGGGATGGAACCATCAGACCGATTGCCTAAGACCAACTAAAGTCCTATCCTGCTGCCTTTGTGGCCCATGTTGACCCAAGTACCCAACCAAGGAAACACTGGGTGGCTTTCTCCTTTGCTGATAGCAACCGTGGTGAATATTTTGATTCACACGGACGTCCACCCAGCAGGACACCTTTCAAGGCATTCCTCAACAGGAACTCTCTCGACTGGATCCATATCAGACAAATGCTCCAGGGACCTCTTTCTTCAGTGTGTGGACAATACGTCCTTTACTATCTGCTACATCGTTGCTGGAGATGGTCCATGTCGAACATTGTGAAGCAGTTTACTGAGGACTTGACTTTTAATGACTTTCTCGTGAATGATTTCATTGAAAAATTGACTGGTGTTGGTTTTGACATTTATGATGTTAACTTTTTACAGACTCCTTTAACTTAGAAGTCACATCCATTACATTGTTACTAGTTCTTGGGTTGGCTTTCCAGTTGGTGTTCAATAAATTTTCAAACTTGTTCATTTGAAAATACAAAGCATGTGCGTCTGTTTATCTCTCAAGGATGATGGGTATAAAGGGGGAGGGGAAGGGGAGGGGAGGGGCAATCAATCATACTCATTCATAAAACAATCATACTTTGCTAGCTCACAAAGAGTATAGACAGACAAGATA
The DNA here is from genome assembly GCA_001465055.1 of Ptychodera flava. Lineage (NCBI taxonomy): Eukaryota > Metazoa > Hemichordata > Enteropneusta > Ptychoderidae > Ptychodera > Ptychodera flava. The sequence goes on from LD343079.1 coordinate 234,445, forward strand.
TTGGTTTTCATTTTAAAAAATAACAGTAAATTTTATTTTCTCAAAGTAAACAAAATTTAGCAAGGCAAAAAACATGAAACACGGCACCTTTTTTATTGCAAGTGTCTTTCAGTGTCCTTGGCAAACTTGTGATGTTCGAAGAAAAATAAATTTATAAATTAAAGGAAATTGAAATGATTAACTGCTTGCAGAACTAAATTTGGAATAAACTGCAGTGATCATGTTGTTGCACGAGACCATTCCATAAATAGACAGACTGTCCGATAGAGCTTCAAAACATCTTTCAGGGTCTTCACTCCAGTGGAAGTACAACAACTCCAGGAGGTCATCAAGATCAAGTAATCCAAGGGGAACATTATGATACAGGGTGATGTAGCACACTTCAGCCGTGGCAAGAATAGATTTCTGCACAGCCAGCATGTTAACTCGTTTGGCAGCATCTGTAAAGTACTTGATGAAGACTTCTCGTTGACCTGCAGGGGTATCGCCATAGTACAGACACTCATGGTCCCTCTGAGATGGGTAGTCTTCTCGGCACCCCTCACAGTTTTCATTGATGATGGCATTGACTTGGTCCAGGATAAACTTGGCGTAGACATATTTTGCCACTCTCCTTGCCACCTTCCTTTCCACTTTCAATAATCTATTCATGAAATTAAGTACTATAAGGAAGACCGGTTTTGGTCGAGACCGGAAAAACAAAACTACCTCTGATGGATTGTACAGGGCAAACAATTCATCAGTTGGACTGAGCCCTAGGCTAAATCTACATGACATTCCTAAGGAAAATATGGAATGTGATTGTTCTGTGTCACAGTGTACTGACTAGAAATTGCAAGACATGTGATATTCTGATCACTGCAACTGTGACACAGAGTAATCTGTCCAAAAGTCGTACCACACAAAGGCATTTGAGTCCCTTTCATGCAAATCTAAGAACATCATTTATGGCATAGAGTGCACTTGGTGTGGTCTTATATATGTCGGAGAGACCGGGGAAAACTTTCTAAGAGGATGTGTGGGCATAGGTCAGGAATAAACAACAATCTGCCAACCTGCCTTTACACTCACTTCAATGGTCCTCTTCACTTAGTGTTGAATATGAAAGTAAGAATATAAGAAAAAAATTACAATCCTTCTAATAGTTCAATACTGAGTAGAATTATCGCAAACAATGTAAACACCACTGGATCACTGAACTTGGCACAGCTATGCCTTATGGCTGCAATGATAACATACTAGGTGTGGGTAACCTATCTAGCCCCAGGGGAAAGACTGTCAATGTCATGTGTTTGTTTAATTCTCACCAGAGAAGACGACGAAGTCATGGCCATCGACACAGCAATAACACCAGTAATCCCCAGTTCAGTGATCTACTACCCATGTTAAATCAACCTTTTGGTGGTCACAAGGTAAGAACTACATTGTTTGCATGCTCCTTGCAGAAGTTAAGATCACTTCTCCTGACTGTTGAAGCTATGAATGTATACGACCCCCTGCTGCCCGAATACCGGTTAATCGCAATTATTATGGATATAGGCAAATATCGCCTACTCAAACTGTTCAGACAGAAAGCATCAACAGTCAGCAGAGATTGTTTTTCCCCTGAGGTTTGTTAACAAAGGGATTGACACGATTAACATCAGCTATATCTTACACAACCAGGACGTTATGGACAATGTACCACCTTATTTTACAATTCAAGACCCTCCTATAGTGTCCTATACCTATTCTGAGACCATAGGTAGGAAATTGTTTAATTACAATAGGGTCTTGAAAGAAATTGATATTAGGAACAATGTTCCTGATGGTACTTGTGATTGTATGTCATCTCCCTTTTGTTACAAACCTCACGGTCATATGATAACAGGTGACATGAAGATAGTTACACATCCTAAGCTTCTGCAGCTATTCCAGTTGGCCCAAAATATCGGGAGCCACCCAAAATAAACTGGAACTTTAACTTTAAGTTAATCATGGATGCTGCTGAGGCTTACGCTAAGAAGTGGGCTGCCCTCTAAGACGATGAGTGACAGCATACCAAAATTTTGACTCAAAAAAGTAATTTGGTGAATTCAGCAAATAACAATGGATTTGTTGCTTGGGGTCGATCTTGACGGGTGCGGCAGGGTACGCTTACCCATTCCGGACACCTGGTACCACCAATATTTTGTGACGCAAGATGACCCCATTGCCTTTGTCATTTTCAATTTGTTCCTTGGACCTGGTACATCTTAGTTACCTTGAATGATAACGATTATTGGACCTGATTTGATGTCTATTTTCTGTCCAAGTCATTCGGCATATCGCTGAAGGAAGGCTCTGACAAAAGGATGAAAGATGGTCTGTGAGTACCAGTTCAATTGTACGTCAGTGTCTTGGCAGCCTCATCGATACTTTGCACAATACTTTTCAGTCGACTCCACTAATCCAAATTCAAATTGATGCCCTTCTTTGTCGGTATAAGTTCTCCAGTGTCAGGTTTCTTGAGGAATTCACGTATCCCTACGTACACATTTCCCTTATACAGCTGACATCTCTGTGTCACGCAGAAGAAATCTAAATTGTCTCTCACCTGCTTGACTGATTGTGCCAGGCTTGGAAGGTTGAGGGACCAAAGCAGCCGCTGATGGCTGACTGGACGGAGTCTTATGAGGCAGGGGCATTTCCTGACAAGGCTCTGGCAAATCAGGGCTCTTCCTTCCTGGAACTTCAGTATACCCCTGATCTTGGTCAGAGACTGTGGGCATTGTCCAGACACTGGTGTTAGTCTTAATGTTGAAGTAGTACGGCCGTTCTGCCTTCACTGAATAACACTTCCATCATCCCTCTTTCAGTAGTCTTGGTGACAGTATTTGAGTTGCCATGGTTATGAAGGGTTGAGTTGTGTTGTTGTTGAGGCTGGGACTTCTAGAGCAAGACTGGCCCTTAGATAGCCATCTCAGAAGTTATATACCCTCATTTTTGCATATATATTTAGCAACTGACCAATCGGGAAAGCACATTGCTATCCCAATATCCATTGCGGTATTAAAATGAACCAATGGGAGAGGCTGGTTAATGAGGCCCCCTAGCATGTGAAATAAAGTACGTCTCCTAGGTGATGGAAAAAGACCCCTTAACTTACACAAGTGTTCTATACCGTCTCATAAAGACCCCTTAACTTACCCAAAAGTTCTATACCCTCTCTTATACTACTAACAGAATTTTGAATTTTACTCTACACCAGGTAAAGACAGAAAACATGAGTGACAACATACTAACAAAATAGAGGATGTAAGGCCTCATATTGATGTACAAACCATCCATCAGTCATAACACCAAAATTGTGCCTAAAATATCAAATGTATTGTTGGTCCTGGCAGTGATATGTGAGTAATATCTAATCATAACTCTTTGTATCACGTTTGATAACTATCATTTTTCAATTCTACTAACACATTTTACACAGGAGAACATCACTCAATAATGATGAGAAGACAGCTTGATGAAAAGATTTTTACAAAAGAACTGATATCTGATGAAGAGGTGCTTGCTAATCGACAAATCATTGCCTCTGGGCCACTTTGACACTGAAGTAAACTTATCGATTTAATTGACTCACTAAATAACCGTGTGGTAAATGATTCAAAGTTTACAGCCTATATAGGAAATATGCCAGGAAAAGTAACCGACCTATTAAAAAAACTCAAAAGACAAAAACAAAGCAGTCAGGTAATATATTGTTCTAGGAGATTACTTATTTATATATGTTTGTCAAGTGCATGCATATTTGTACGTCCAATACACAGGCATGAGCAGTTAGTCCTCCACATATCTCAGAATTATGTGTGAACACCGATAATTTCATTTTGTACTTAACTGCCATTCAGTATGGATTGTGATTTTTTTGGGTTTTAGCTCTGCAGATGTTTAAATTTTGTTTTGATATCTTTTTCTCATTCTAGAAAATTTGCCAAAATATTTAGTTGATATCTCTTTTTACTTTTTCTGTGCCAGACTGTATCAGTTGACAATGTCGAATGTACTTAAAGTGTAAATCTCACCTATTTTTTGCTAGTCTGATCTTAATCGAATCGAATAAAATAATATTTGTTATTTCGAAAAATCCATAACGTTCTCGTGGTAGCTTTTTCTAGAATAGTGTATTTCACTGTCAAAGTTGTGGAAAATTCATCCTGTCTGGAAACGTTAAAGTGCATTCTCGTGACATATTGGTCACGTGGCATGACGTCAGATATGGATAACATGGTCTAGCAATCCACTGAGAGCAATAGTTAACACACTGGGTACCAACTTCGAGAACATCTCAGATTGTTTGCTATGATCAATAGATGCGCGGTTTTGAACTGCAAAAGCACAAACCTGGATGGTTTTAGTCTATGTATGTGCCGTCATTTTGTGTGGACCAAGAAATATTTCCATGAGAGCATGGCAGAGTTGTGTGTGCCAGCCAGTCTAACCCACTCCGAGTCAACTGCTGTGTACTTTACAGGAGTATGCCTTGACATGTAGCCGACCAATCCAGGATATTCTATGAATGAGACTCAACTGCAACTGCCTTTCATAATTAGTAGCTCCCTAAACTGTACCACTTAATAAACTGCACTGTGTTATAACACCTGAAATACTACAGCTGTAAATCTCTTCATCAGTCAGAATGACGCGTGACGTGGGAGTCTAAAGGGACTGTGCCAGAACATTAGGAGTGATACGTATTGGAAAGGGTCGAATATCAGGCTCGTCGCCTCAGTTAATTGCACTGTGTAAAGTATACACTTTTTCCAGGCTCTATAAACAGTTGAATGGTATTTGCATCATTAATAACATAACTGTAGTAAGTTAAATATACAGAACCAAGTAAGGACGAGTTCATTATTTGACAAAGTCCAGAGTGCAGCATGCAGCAGGGTCCCGACTAGACAACCGGCAACTTTCAATCAACCTTCAAATTGACTGCATCTTGTCAGTTTCAGGGTTGGGACCCTCTTCAGTTCATATGCTTAGTTATACAAGAAAAAGCGCCCTCAAATCATACTGGGATGCCAATTTATTGGGGATAAATCAAAGCATGGGTTGGTGGCCATATTGGCTCAAAATATTTCCGTATATTGTCGGTATCTGACTAGACTAGCCCCAAGTTTGTGGGTATATAAATATCAAAACAGAATAAACTGAAGGAATTTGAATCAAATCAATCGACACTGCATGAAAACGCGATAATACAGATAAATTCACATTAATGAATTGACTGTATTATTGAATAATACACGTGTATTCACATGAATCCACGTGAATACAGGCTTGCTGAATACAAGCAATGGATTAATGACTGTATTCACCTGTATATGCACTCTTCAGCTAAAATACAGGCAATAATCCATGCAAATATAGTAAGTATTATTGGCTTTTCATGCAGTGCGACTCGTTTGTGACGTGGTGACATTGAAGCAATGTACTCTAGTAAGCTCATGTTTCGATTGTTGGGGATGTCAACGCGATGGCCTTGGCCAGCTGTAACTGCTGCCGCGCGCCGAGACAAAAAAGCCAAGCGATCGGGTCAGCTTGGTATCTCAGGTGTTTATTTAATATGCACTCCAGGAAAGAACAGGGTCAATTCCGCAGGCACTAAGGCCTGGTAATATTAATATTCTGCTCTAATAACTTTTGCAAAGAACAGGACAGTTGATCTAAAATTTTCTAGATTTCCTCTGAAGCTGCGGATTGATTGCGTTGACATATTCGACTATATAGCGGCCGGCTGGTCAGGAGCATCGTCGTAAACCGCGTGCCTCTTTACGGCAACAGCTCAGCGCTACCCGTCAAGAGACCGTGGCTGATTACGCAGCGATTCATGGATCTATGGCTGGTTTCCAGCGCTGGCTGAACGGAACCAATCAGAAAGTAGATCAGTAGTATAGAACGGCACCGTAACCACCAGATTTGGCTCCGTGGCACAGTGGCGCCGGTGACGCAGACCTCCTAGCTTACCCCAAAAAAGTGTGGCGTGCCAAATTTGGGTCCGTGGCGCGGTGGCGTGGGAGACACCTGACCCCCTAGCTTACCAAAAAAATTGTGGCGCGCCCAATCTGGGTCCATGGCTCGTGGCAAAGCCCTAGCTTATCTATTTTTTTAATGTGTCGCCCCCCCCCAAATTTTGGACCATGGCACGGGGGCACTAGACCCCCTAGCTTACCCAAAACATGTTAAAATGTGTCAACATAAGATCTTTTCACCATGGCAACCCATCCATCGTTCTTCTGATTGGCTGATATGTATTATAACCCTATCAAGTTCAAAGTTGATTGGCGTGAACGAGAATTATGCAAATGTAGAAGGGTAGATAAAGCACTTCTCACTCCAGTGTGGCTCACACTGCTGATATGGGCTATGATGAAGACGTACGCCATCTATCGACCAGCTGATAAGATTCTTTCGTCCGTCATAGCCTGCCGCCCGTCGAGTACGTAAAGCGCACTGTCATCATGAGCTGGGATAGTTCACCAGAATTTTCAGCCTGCCAGTGGCAAAAGATCACAGAAATCGAGGAAGAATATAGAAGGCAGCTACGAGAAGAAAACCAGGTCTGTGATTTGAATGATGCATCCGCCCGTATTTTGCTAAAATCTGTGTAACCGTCATACAGTTGATGTTGCTCGGCGATGTACACTGTGTAGTCAATGCTACAGGCAAGTGTCTATACGATAAATTAACATACTTTCATAGATGAAACACAAATAATTTCCTGTGCGCTAAATGTACATATTTCTAGTTGTTGAATACTACTTATCCAAAGATCGTTTGAAGTCGTAGAAAAGAATGTTTACAAAAATGTGGAAAAATTGTGTTGTTGGATTTGTATGCTGGGCGCCGTGTTGGCGCCGTGTTGATGTGTGCACGCGCGGCGTGTACATTTATCGTCTGCAACGGTTTGTTTACATACTCGCTGAATCACTTTTTTGAGTATTAGTGGATTTTTTCGAATAGTTTCTCATATTTCTTCCATAATAAACACTGATATGGTGTCAGCTATATAGGTGTACATATGAATGTTTGTTGAATTGTGAAAAGGGGTGAAAAATGCTCAGGTGTCTGCCGATCAAGTCAGTTCATTTCAGTGCCGGTAGATTGTATACAGGGAATTTGTGAAAGCGTACGACGCTCGGCCGTCAACTGTGCATTATACATGTCGTTGTATTCCCTCCAAACGTTTGTAAACGAATTTTCACGATACACTAGAGCTCAAGAAAGAGATAATTTGTGTATATGCTAGCATATACTGATATATTTTGAGTGCTAAACTGTACGAAACCGGCGATATTTACCGATCGATCAGTTTGTAGAGCTGGTATTTGTTACAATGTACATTGTTTTGTCACGTCATTCAACCGTTCACGGTTGTTTACACTCCAGAGGTCACAGCGTTCGTGTCGTGTCTGAATCTTGAGCTGAGAACCCGTGTGAGAATATGAAGTTGTAAACTGACAGAAGCTATTCCTGCAGTCATAAAAAATACTGAGGACGTTTTTCTTTACCTCTTTATTTCTATCGTGCAGAACCCAGTCGAAGAATACGATGGAGAGGTAGCTGACCTCTCCGTGGAAAATAACGGGGGTGAATGTCCAAGTTCTATGGTAGAGATCAGTTCGAATGGGTAAGCTGGAGGATAATTACTCATAAAATTCATTTAACTTCGTTCATCAAAGATTATAATTGTTGTGCATTATTTTTAGAAAATTCATCTGATATACCGGATTTTTTCTGTTTTCCTTTAATCATACAGAAATGGGGAGTCAATGCCTGAAACAAGCAAAGGCAATCTGGATTATTTTACTCCTCCACAAACTCCAAAGTAAGTCTCTCTCTCTCTCTCTCTCTCTCTCTCTCTCTCTCTCTCTCTCTCTCTCTCTCACACACACACACACACACACACACACATACATACATACATATATACACACATATGTGAATTATTAATTTTTTCCCCCCTCCAAATAATATTATATTTTTCCCCCAGACAGCATCTCAAAACCTGTTGCAGCTTCAACAGAGAAACAAGATGATACAGGTGACGGAGGAGTCACATCTGCAAAGAAATTCAGGTAATTAACTATTTTCATGTCTTTGATTTGATTAATTTATTCCATTGTATTAGTACACATTTATGCATGTATGTATAAATACATGCATGCATGTACACATGCATGTATGTATACATGCATACATGTATGCATGCATGTATGTATGTATGTATGTATGTATGTATGTATGTATGTATGTATGTATGTATGTATGTATGTATGTATGTATGTATGTCTAACTGTCTTGCAATTCTCTCTTGTGTGATTGTAAATGTGCCGATACATACATTAATAGAGTAACAATTGATGAAATTATGTTTTTATTGCATCATTTATTTAATTATTTATTTATGTATTTGTTTATTTATTCAGAATGATGCCGGGTCCTTCTGATATTGGAGTAGCAAGCCTGACATTAAAGACAACTAATCATCAACCATCACCTGAATTTATGCAGGCACTTGGGCAAACTGAAAAACAGTCCTCGGCCAAAGATTGCACATGTTCCCAGTGCAACAGATCATTTGTATGACGCCAAGATCTCAAGCGTCATCTCAGTACTGTCCACGGTGAGAACATTCGTTTCCCTTGCCCATGCTGTGATCGATCTTTCAGCTGCAAGGATAGTCTAAAGAGAAACACAAACATTGTTCATGCTGAAAATGAAGATCATCACTTCACCTGCCCTGTGTGCGATCAAAGCTTGGCCTGCAAGGATTATTTGAGAAAACACATCCATAATTGCCATCGTCGTCCAAGCACATACAAGTGTTCAACATGTGAAATGGTATTAACCAGAAGGTCCCACCACACCAACCATATTAAAATTCACAAAAAATTGTCCAAGGCCGTCTCATACAAGTGTGCTAGATGCTCCCGCCGATTCAAATCATTTCAGGCATTGAAAAAGCACAGTCACAACCACCAGGAAGATGCGTACAATTCGTCCTTATCTTCTCCTTCATCTTCTTCTGCTCCTCCTCTTCTGATGACAATGATGCAGACAATGTGCAAGCAGGTGGTCATCGACAAAAGCAACATGATGCCAGCAATAGTAACAGCAGCAGTAATAGCAGAGAGGTTGACAGCAATGAGGAAACCGTCACACGTACCTCGGGCAGATTACCTGTTGATCCATTGGAACCAATCTTTGATAACGGTGATGATGGTAATGTGGAGCCTGACATTCTACCCCTCTACAGGGAAAATTGGCTCCACATTCGATCGAGACATCGTGAGGGAAACCCGTTGCTGGATGTCTTCAATTTCCGAATCACTGGTGGATTTCTTCGTAATGAGATTGCACGATACCTTCAGACAGTTAATCAAAGACAGTCTACTGAATACAAGGTAAATCTTGCCCTTGGTTTCATCATGCGTCATGTCGAAACGGGAGCATTGAGGTATTTTTATCCATCCCACAACAATCACCTGTTAGATGCGCCTGTTCTCATCAGAAATCAGCATGATCTGAATGACTTTCTAACCCATCTGCAAGACACTGATATACTTAAACACATCAAACAGAATAGACCAGACTCAAAATTGGTGATTGAGCTGATCACTAATATAACAGTCTACATCGTGAAAATACCAAAGCACTATATCGGCGGTAATATCACCTTACCTGATTGTCTCATGACTAGTCGCAGTGTGGTACCCTTGCTCAGATGTCCTCGCACATGGTGTCCCTACAATGATAAACTGTGTTTCTTTCGCTGCCTAGCCTTGGCAAAAGGCTCTGAAGAAAGCAACCTTGTGACAGCAGCGAAGCAATACACTCACCAGTTCATGCTGCATGAGGGACAAGCAACTGATATGGACTTTGATGGAGTGTTTTTTGAAGACATCCCTACTTTGGAAGATCTGTTTTCTATCAACATAGAAGTGTGTGAACTGAGTGAGGAAGAGCAAGACAACACCGTTGAAAGAATCGTCAAGCACGTTTATAGATCCATGAGAAAACACAAGGACACTATGTATGTCAACCTTTATGAAGGTCATTTTTCATACATCAAAGATTTTGACCACTATGCCCAATCATACAAGTGTTCCTCCTGTGATAAACTCTTCAACCACTTCAGAAAGTTAGCCAAGCATGAAAAAACATGCTCTGCAGGGACAAAACATAATTTTCCTGGAGGTGTATTTTAGCTCAATCCAACAGTATTTGAATCACTGGATGATGTGGGGATCATGGTGCCTGAAGGTTTGCGATTTTACCCCTACAGGGCAACATTCGATTTTGAATGCTACTTGGATAAGGACAGCTTACCTTCAAATGATGCTGAGAAACTCTGTTTTGTATTCAAACATGAGTTACTCAGTGTAAGTGTCTGTAGCAACGTGCCATCCTATGAAGAGCCACGATGTTTCATCACCGATGGGAACCCATAACATCTGGTCTCTGAAATGCTACAATATTTTCAAACCATCAGCGAACGGTGCTACGAGATCATGAAACCTAGATTCCAGGAATTTCTTGAAGAACTGGACAAGATAATTCAAAAAGAAGCAGGTGCAGCCAACGAACAATGCACTTTTAAAGGGGTCCTTACTATGATAAGATATGTTGTACATGACAAGTAATGTGAACTGACTAATTTTAAGTCATGAGGGTAATTAATTAGCTGTTCATAATTTGCCCTCCCACTGAAAATTTTTCGACTTACCCTGCCGCACTCAAACTTCATTTTTACCCGCTCCCCACATATTTTTGCCTGTTTCCCCTCCCCACTGTGAATGTTTGAAGCTCCCCTGGCCCATGGCGAAAAAAAACTTGCCGATTTCCCCTGCTGTGGAAAAAATTCCCCTCAAAATTTTGTCATTCCATTTCCCCTGCAGACATGAAGCTACCCTATCCTGTGATGAAAAAAAATGTCGATTTTCCCCTGCCCTGAGAAAAAAAATTCCCCTGAAAATTAACATTCCCATGCACACACATACTGCAGTGGCCTTGTATTTAGTTTCCATCTCTCAGTACATAGAGTGAGATGTGGGGTCAATCGATAGGCAAAGTTATCTTTGAAAGGTATAAGTACTTGCACTGTGTCCCCATTCCCGGAAACACCATGGCTGAAATTCCCATGACCCCGTGTTAAAAGTAGCTTCCCCTCTCCTCGTTTTTCGCAAAAGCCCTGTCCCCAAGACAATCAACCAATATCTGCCCTGCTCGACAAAAAAACTAAAATTTGCTCCCCTGCCACCTAAAATTATGTCCCCTGCCCTAGCAAAATTAAAATTTCCCCTGCCCTCAAAAATTGCTTCCGGAATAGCTTTTTCGATGAATAGCTCCGTTGGCTGCACCTGAAGAAGGAGGCAGCGAAGAGGGTGATGATGATCACCCCTTGTGTCGACTCAAAACCCGTTTTATTAACCACCTGAAACAACTGCCAGTCCTTGGCTTCAACTCTGGTCGCTACGATCTCAATGCAGCCAAGGCATATATGTGGCCAGAGCTTCTACGGGAGAGTAAAGTAAAATTCGTCATCAAGCAATGTTCAGACTCCCTGGTTCTGGAGACTGACACTCTTTGATTCCTCGACATATCCAATTATGTGTCACATGGCTGTAGCTACAGTCAATTCCTGAAAGCATACAGGGTTTATTCCCATATGAATGGATGGACTGCCTCGAAAAGCTTGGATCCCCATCACGTCCGTCACATGAAGCATTCTACAGCACACTCAAGCAAAGAAATGTCGGTGAAGAAGAGTACCTGCTGTGTCAGCAAGTGTGGGAGACCAATCGAATGACGCCACCTTCAGAGACTTTCTGGTGTGGTACAATAACGCTGATCTACAACCATTTCTAGAAGCCATCGGTAACATGTACCAATTTTAAAGGGAACGATGGGTGGATCCATTCAAAGAGGCTGTTTCATTGCCTGGCATAACCATGCGCTATCTGTTCAAGCGGCTTGACCCTGATGTCAACTTCTGTCTTCTGAGCGAACAGGACAGAGACTTGTATGACACCTTCAAGTCCAACATATTCGGAGGCCCCAGCATCATATTCCATCGTTACCATGAAGCAGGTAAAACAGTCATCAGGAATGAGAAACTCTGCAAGCGTATCATAGGATATGATGCCAATGCACTGTATCTGTGGGCGTTAATGCAAGACATGCCCACAGGCTTCTACATTCGTCGAAAGGTATGTGAAAACTTTCGTTGGACACTATCTGAACCTATCGCCTCCTAGTGGCTCAACCTTGCAACTAAAGATGACCTACATATCCAGCACAGGGGCAATGCCAGAGAAAGACGTCTCGGTGGTCGTTGCCTCCCCGTTGATGGTTTCTGTGAGGCAAACATCACTCTCTATCAGTTTCACGGTTGCTACTGGCATGGGTATGATTGTGATGTGAACAGAAACCGAGAAGTCAATGAAGCTCGTAGAAAGTCTGCGCAAGAGCTTCGGGAAGAGACTGCCAAGAATGATAGCTACATTAGACACATAGGGTTCAACCTGGTCACCATGTGGGAATGTCACTACCGTACCATGCGCCGGACGGATCCTGATCTCAGAGCATTCATCCGTCAGAGAAACACCAGGTATCTTGACAGGAGCTACACAGTTACTGAAGAGGACATCATCGAAGCAGTCAAGGATGGTGAGCTCTTCGGGATGGTCGAGTGTGACCTTGAAGTTCCTGAACATCTGCAGGATCACTTTTCAGAAATGTGTCCTATATTCAAGAACATTTCCGTCACCAGGTCAGATGTTGGGGAACACATGTTTTCACATGCGGTCAATCACAATCAACTGAGAAATCCTCGACGATCACTGATCAGTAGTCTGCACGGTGAGAAGCTCCTCATTATAACTCCCCTACTGAAATGGTACCTGAATCATGGTCTCACTGTGAAAAAACTTCACCAGGTCCTAGAATTCACCCCAAAACCCTGCTTTCGAGAGTTTGGAGAGTCCGTATCAACAGCTCGTCGACTCGGTGATGAAGATCCCACCAAAGCTGTTCTTGGAGACACTATGAAGCTTCTTGGGAATAGTGCCTACGGTAAAACACTCATGAATAAAGACAAACATCTTGAGACGTCAATATCTGTGGTCTGGCCAAGGCAACCAAACTGGTCAACTCCCCACACTTTCGACGCCTGGTTGATTTTGCCGACGACACATACAAAGTCTCCTCCACCAAGAAAACCATTACCATCAAACAACCCATGCAGATTGGCCTCTTTGTCTACCAGTATGCAAAGATGCGAATGTTGCAGTTTTACTACGATTTCATGTGTCGATTCTTCGAGCGATCTGATTTCCAGTAGGTGGAGATGGATACCGATTCGGCATACATCGCCATCGCTGCTAACAGCCTCGAAGAAATGGTCAAAGCAGAGATGAGAGAGTTGTATGAAGCTGAACGCCATCATTGGTTTCCACGCTCTGATCACTACCAGTATGACAAACGAACTCCTGGCCTTTTCAAGAGCGAGTGGGAAGGCGATGGTATTGTGGCACTCAACAGCAAATGCTACTACTGCTTTGGTGAAGATAAGGGAGTTGAGTTTTCATGTAAGGGTGTGAACAAGAAAATCAACCCTATCACCAAAGAGTTGTATCTGGACGTCCTCCATTCCAAGTGTGACCAGAGTGTGACCAACAGGGGATTCTGTCTACATGGACTCCACATGTACACTTATCAACAACTGAAGTGTGGATTTTCCTACCTCTATATCAAGCGAAAAGTCCTGGCTGATGGAGTTTCCACCGAACCACTGAAACTGTAACTGTTGTATCCTCCTCCCTCGGATGCCAATTTTAAACAAAACCAGAAAAGTCGGAAAAAAATGGACTCTTTCAAAAAAAAAAAAAGTATGTAATTATCATTTAATTTGTTATTCAAAATTTAATGGATACTGAGTATTTACCTTTTTATTTCTTTGTCCAAGTTCAATTTCAAATTCCTGGGAGAAAAGGCCTGGGATCAGGATTAGCTATGGTGTTAAGAAGATTATGAGATGTTTCTGTCTTTTGTTTTCCTTTGAAATTGCAAGCGTTAGATAAATATATTGCTACATTTATTTTATTCTTTTATTATTATTTTTTTAATCTTCACCGACCTTTAAGAAAAAAAAGAAGATGACCGAACAAATAGAAAAAGAAGTTAAATACAAAAAAAAATTGTGAATGTTTACATCACTTTTTGACAATGAAATATTTTTGGAACATGTTTACATAAGTTATTTTTTCTAACAGGAATTAAAGAATCCATAACTTCGATGGATTGATTTGAAAGAAGAAAATGGTGTTTTGTCCTTGTATGTGTGAGAGAGAGTGTTTGCGTGTTCAGGTGTTGAGGAATGGTAAGGTATGAAAAGCATGGCCCCTTTGCCCCCAGGGCCAAAATTCAGGCCCCACGCCCTGAGGGCCTTCAGTGAAGATGTGTAACCCATTGAACTCCTCCTTGCCTTTCTTGGATGCAATTCATGTAGGCCCTCCATGAAAAGAAGGAGGCCCCTTTGCCCTTCGGGCCATTTCCCCCCTCTCTCTCCCTTTCCTCCTTCGTGCAATGAGGTATTCCTTGCTTATTTAAGAGAGAGCTTTCATGTAATTCACTCAGTTGGCATGATGGATGTCATTCTGCAAACATTGTTAAGATCGATCGTGAACAATCGAGACTTTTCAAAGCCCATGTTCTTCGTCTACCTTTGTGTTTTACCTTACATCATCTACGACAAATTTTTTAAACCAAAGGTAATGTCAAGATCATTGATTGAAAAAAGGAGAATTTGAAAGTAAGCCAACCGTTTGATATGCCACGAATAAGAAAGAATTGTCCTTATCCTGGATGTCCTGCAAAACACCTTGTCAGACTGGCAAATCATCTTGTTCAAGTGCATAACGTCGGAGACAAACTAGAAAGACATAGATTCTTAAAACTGGCCAAGAAATCTAACTCCCATCAACTGCTGCGTGACTTGATACGAATCGTACACTTGTATTGTATCAATACAAGTGCAGCAGAATTTCTCAAGGGTGAGGGCATTCATTTCTTCACCAACAGCAATGAAACAAAAGCGTCCGTGGTCGAACGGTTCAACCGCTCTCGAAAAACCAAAATGTGGAAATACTTCCCCAGAAACAACACCCTGAACTACAACATCTCCATACTTCCTCAATTGATGCGATCTTACAACAACACCTGGCACTGCAGCATCAAGAGAAAACCTGCCAATGTGAACAAGACAAAGGAGAAGGAAGTGTGGGATACACTGTACAGTCACTTTGAACCCCAAACCGTGAGATTCAAATACAACATTGGGGATCAAGTACGCATCAGCAAAGCCAAACGTATGTTCAAAAATGGCTACCTCCCCAATTGGACTGAAGAAGTTTTTACCATATCAGGTCGGATCTCTGATCGACCACCCTTGTACAAGTTGAAAGATTATGGTGGTGAAGAGTTAGAAGGGACATTCTATGAGCAACAACTGCAAAGAGTGGTCAAGAAAGAAGATGATGTCTTCAGAGTGGAAAAGGTACTCAAGACGAGAAAGAGAAAGGGAAAGACAGAATACTTGGTCAAGTGGTACGGTTGGCCAGCCAAGTTTAACAGTTGGGTGACGGACTTGACAAAGGTATAAATAGGAGATGCTCTGACCAATCACCACATTTGGAACTCAATGGTCATCATGGCTGAATACCCCTTCTTCTTGACGTTGCCAAGCAATGCATCCAAGGACATCTTTCTGGATAATACAGTGACAGGCTACACTGTAAAATTACCAAAACACATTTCTCTGCAGGGGAACTGGGAAGTGGCCTTGATGGAAATACACTACCCTTTCTCTTGGTATAATGTGGTCAGGGGTAGAAACTTGCTCCTGTACAATGATCAGGACCATAGAGAGACACTTGTCAAAATACCTGCAGGTTACTATGATGGTTTTTGAAGTATACTGACCACTCTGAGAGAGCAAGGCTTACCCGACAAGGTCCAGTTGACTTTCGACCCGGCATCCAGGAAAGTAACCGCTGATGTGAGTGAGGGAGCCAGACTCCACTTTCTCCCAGGTCTGGCCGAACTCATGGGATTTTATCCCAATACCATCTTAAGACAGAAGAGTGATGCACCTTTCATGTTCAACGTTCGAAACCTCTCTTCTCTGTATGTGTACTGCCACCTAGTGGACGAACGGTTGGTCGGAGATGTGTATGCACCCATGCTGAGAATAGAAAATGTTGAAGGGATGCATGGCCAGATGATCAACTACACCTTCCACACTCCATACTTTCTTCCCCTTAGACATCGTGAATTCGATACAGTGGAAGTCTACATAAGAGACGACATGCGTCAAAAGGTGCCATTTCAAGGTGGGAAAGTGATCGTGACACTAGCCTTCAGGAAACGACGTCCAACACTGTTGTAGTCATTAACATGTCTCGCAGACGGCGAGTCTATGAAAACAACCCCACCACATACAAGAAGTTTTATTTGGATCAGATGGGAAATGGAGCATCGTTTCAGGGAGCAGCCGTACAACGAGGATATGGTTTGGGTGGCTACCTCGGTGGACTCTTCCGCACAGCCACGCCACTGCTCAAACAAGGCGCCAAAGTCCTTGGCAGACAGATGTTGAGAACAGGACTCAACATTGTAGGCGATGCACTGAGCGGACGTAACGTGAAGTGTTCTGCAAAAAGACGATTATTGAAAGCTGGCAAAGACCTGATGACAGGAAGGGGTTTAAGACAGTTTGTCTCCTCAGGCAATTGTGGTGGTATAAAACGCAGAGCACCACGCAGAAGGGTCATTTCCTCCAAAGCTAAGCAACAGAGAAGATCTCCCGAAATTTTTGACCGACACTTTTCATCATGGCATTTCTTCACGAACACTCCTGCTAGTGTACCAAGAGTGAACTTGACTTGTTCACGGTTCCTCCAACACAGACCAGTGTGGAAGAGGGACAATGGGAAGAAGTGCATCCCCTGACACACATTGTGGAATCGGGACCCATCGAATTTGTGATTTCGGGTTCAGGGGAAGACTACATCGATCTGTCCTCATCACTCCTTCTCGTTCTCACACATGCATCAAAAATAAATACAAAGAGAGGTATCATATTTCATTTCTCAAAACATTAAAAAGTGAATTTTATTCCTTTCTTTTTTTTAAAACAACACAACAACAAATGCAATGGAACTTTCTTTTATAAACAATCTCAAAACACATGAAAAAAGTCTCTGGAATAGTTCAAGTCAATTGAATTCATAGAACAGTTAATACAAAGTCATTGTTTGGAAGGTTGATCGGCATAGGTAGACATGATATCATCGATGATATCATTGCACATAATCATACCATACACAGTGAGAGTTTCCGACAGTGCGTTACAACATTCCTGAGGATCATTGGCCCACTGATAATACAACAACTGCAATAACTCATCCAGGTTGAGTAAGCCATGTTCCAAGGTGATGTCACAATACTCGGCAACTGCCCTGGCAGCCTTTTCCACTGACGCCATGTCGATCCTCTCTGCTGCAGCTTTGAAATGTAATGCAATGGTTTCTCTCTGTCCTGAGGCTGTGCCACCAAAGTACAAACACTCATGTTCCCTCTGTGCCAAGTAATTATGCTGACATCCCTCACACTGCTCTGTGATGATTTGGTCAACTCTCTGCCGGATACATTTAGCATAGACGTACTTCACCAGCTTCTGAGCAACTTTCCTGTCCTTGTCCTTGGAGACAGATGTCAGAGAAAGCTCTGAAAAGAAGAACACATAAGATGAACTTTCCATGGGCTGCATGTCTAGCTACAGGTCAGTGTCTTGACAGCATCATCCACAAGTGAGGCAATACGCTTCAATCGGTTCCATTCATCCAATTTCAAATTGATGCCCTTCTTTGTTGGGATCAGTTGTCCTGTGCCAGTTTTCTTGAAGTAATCACGGATGCCTACGTATACATTGTACTTGTATGTCTTTACACTCAGTAGCCTCAGCATCTGCTTTGAAATTCATTGGCTGCAGCTGCAGCTGGAAATTTGGTGGTGACTGACTGGCAACCACATCGGTGCATGGTGAAACGAAGAGGGGTGGAGTACTTGGCGGTGGTGTGGGCGTTGACTCCTGCAGGGCAGGGCTCCTGCTGCGTGGGGCACCTGCGGCATGACTTTCCTCATAACCAGGCTGTGGCTTCCGACTCTCATTAATCTTCACATTGAACTACTAGGGCATATCAGCCTTAATGGAGTAGCATTTTCGACATCCCTGTTGGCATTGCATGGGGGTCAACTCTGGGGTAGCCATACCAAACATCTTTCCTCTCCAACAATCAGAGCTGAAATGTGGCCATAAAGTGGCCCGCAGACCTTTATAGGCCTCCTGCATTTGCATAATTTCAAATACACCAATCAGGTGATCAGTATGAAACGGGACGTGTGCAAACTTTACCTATTAGGCAATGAAGAACCACCTATCTCAACTTTCAAATTTCAAATAGACCAATCAGGATTAAGTGTCAAAAAGGGAGCCATATAATTTTTCTTTGGTAAGTTAGGGGGTCCGGTGCCACACGCGCTTCCATGCTTTGGTCCTTAATTTGAGGGAGGGGAGGGTGCGCCACAATTGCAAGCTTTGCAGTCAAGTTAAGGGCTTAGGTGACACATTTTCACTTTTTCGGGTAAGCTAGGGGGTCCCGTGCCACACACCACAGACCCTGATTGGACGCGCCACACCTTGTTTGGGTAAGCTAGGGGGTCCGCGCCACACGCCACGGACCCAAGTGAGGTGCGCCACACTTTTTTTGGTAAGCTAGGGGGTCAGGTGCCTCCCGCGCCACTGGGCCACGGACCCAAATCAGTGGTTACTGTGCCGTTCTATACTACTTAGGTCTCATAAACGCCCATAAATTATTGTAATGAGCAATACACAATGACTTAGGCTGATCTTTGTGCTCACCACCACACAGCGTTCACTGTCGACGAAGAGTGCGCAATGTGAAAATGTTTAATGTTTTTGGACTTAACTGGTCTATTCACACCAAAAAGACGCGATTGATAATTATTTTACAAGGAAAAGATGGGTTTCTTTGCACGAGGACCAGCAGTGGCAAGTCTGTATGCTACCTGGCATGGCAAGCCGTCCCGCGGAGACAGCCCATGTCCAATGTATAGCACCATACACGTCGTAATATAGTTGCATCGTCTATGGATTGAACGTAACTAATTTATAAAAAAATTTTTAGAAACAGTTTTCTAAACATCGAAATTGAAAATCGAGGGTTTGAAGTTTCAAAATATCAATATTTAGCCCCTATAATCACATTCAAAATACGACGTCCGATTACTGCGATAGCAGTCCGATTACTATGCGCTCACTATGGAGTCAACAATTTGGAAACTTTGACCCCCTTAATACCACTTCCGTCCTGTTAACAGTATTAGGATAAACACAATAAAGTTTCGAAGGGTATGGTAATAAGATTTCGTACAGCTACTCGTCATTTGTGAAACGGCTTTGGGCGAATTTCACTATACCCTGTCCGAAAACTGTCACCATTTCACACTGAGCGAGTGTCCGCATATACGTGGTCGCACCCTACCCGGGTGAACTGCAAACCCATGGAACAAACTAAATCTCTCTTGATTTGATTCCGTTGTTAGCGTAACTGTTGTGATGAATTCATGAAACATAATCGGACTTCAACAACTACGCAATTTTCCGAGATCTGTGATTTCGGCAGTGTTGAGACGATCGGGAGCCTAGCGTACATTTGTGATTTGTATCGCGGAGTACCAGCTCGAATGAAAGGGCCCAATACACCATTCATACGTTTCTAGCTCCATGTAGGCCTATACCCACACGATAAGAAAGCTGTCAGTGTGAACCTAAATGAAGAGATCGATACATAAACGTTTATACATAACTTGTGGTAAAGTAGATTTATGATCAATAGTTTTGACCAACAGGTTTTACACAGCGGTGTTGTTCTACGCCTGGGTCGGATACTTAGCTCAGCGAGGCGTGGGGCCAGCTGCTCCAGTTATGCAATACCCTTCGATATAACGCTCGTGAAACACGATGGGTGTTGCTTTCGACACCTTGTTGTATCGCACGGTGTGTTAACTTCGCGAAGGCGCCCGAAATAGCTTCTACCGAAAAAAAAAATATTCAAATCAGGACAGCAGCGTCACCTTACTTAATATGCAGTATCATGACTTGTAAAACGCTATCAATACGGAGCGAAGTGAGTACAGCGAACAGCATGTCTTTAAATGTCTTAACTGAGATCGTCCGAAAATCACACTGAGTGTACACGCGGACGACCTTGCAGTGGGACCGGGCCGGGTTTGTTGCTGGCCGCAGTCTGTGTACATACCGAAGCCATAGTATTCACATGGTGTCGCCGTTGCTCTCGATCATGACAGAAAAACTGTCAAAATTTTGAAAGCTGTCGGATGTAATGCAACATATATCGGAAGAGATGCAACGGAACCAGAGGATATCAGGCCCTGAAAGCTCGATTGTGTACACACAGACAATGAGGAGCTTACGACCTGACATGATTTTGTAAAACGGATTCGTGATTGGCTAATTCTGATGATATATTCTCATGAATAATTAATTAACTCCCATTCATACTTCCGCAGTTTCGCGGCGTAATCTGCCAGATCTTGATTTTTGCATAGGTCAGCGGAGCGGAAATTATTGCTCTGGCTTGCGAGAACGGTCATGAGACATTTCACGCTGAGTGAACTGTGGCACAAAATCTACGCTCACAATATTTCCGATGGAATCATTTTCAGCAGTAACACTAGACTTTCCATCACTGGCTACCCCCTCAATCAATCATACAAAACAACATTCTATTGCAGTAGTGATTGTCACTGTCCAAATATAGACAGAACTTGAGACAGATGTCATTCTGCAATGGTTTGTATAGTTACTCCGTTCTATACTCACGAACGGTACTTATGACGTCACAGAAATGGACGCATCCTCCCGGTGGTTTTTTCGTCAATCCATGAACTTTTTCACTCTCACAATTATTTAACAAAGGGAAAAAGGAAAAAAAAAACACTACCATTCAGCGTCGAAATAGTATTATTATTTAATGACAAAAAATAAAAGAAATGTTTTCCAGGTGAGCTATACCCTATAAATGGTCAATGTGATTCAGGGAAATTGTTTCAGAAAAGTTGTGTTTAATTTTTGTGTATATTTAAAAGTCTTTTTTTTCAGCAACATGACTCAGTGTAAATTACTGACCAACGCTTTGTCTTGCCACTCTTTATTTGTATACTAACATGTACATAAAATACAATTCCAAACAATGCATCCATGTAAAATAAAGTTCAGCTCTCTTATGCTGAACCAGGTTTTGTGTCACATACAGTGCAGTAGTAGTGTTAAGCAGATCTAACTTGCACCTTCTTTAAAGTAGACTTCATCATTAAATGCCTTCACTTGAAAATGAGAGTACTCATTTTCCAATATTAAAACTGTTAAATAGACTTGTTCATAAACAAGTCCTGACATTCTTTTTAGCTCACGTGTTCACACGTTGGCTATTGTCGTAGAGATGTCTGTCTGCCTTTCCGTGTGTGTGTGTGTGTGATTGTGTGTCTGTCTGTCTGTCTTTCTGTCTGTTTACACGATAACTAGAAAACGCCTGAACAGATTCAAGTCAGATTTGGTACACAGGTACCATATGCTACTTGCAAGACTTGATTAGATTTTGGTTAGTGTGGCTTAATGTGCAATATCATTTTTTCCGTGCAATGGTTTCCCAGTGAAGACGGTAATGTTTGTGTAGAAATACTGCACAAAATTTCATGAAACTTTTCACAGATGACGATCTCAGAACATTATGATGATAATATTGAGTGTCATGTCAATTATCTGCTCATTTGCATATTTGATGAACATTTGTTATTAGTGACGAAACGGCTGAAATTCCTGCACAAAGCTTGATGATACGTGCAAGAAAATATTGATCTGATATATATATATATCTCTAATTATACTTAAAAGCATTGGGCAGAGTCAAGTTAATAAATAGTTCATTTGCATATTTTATGAAGTTTTATAATTAGTCAAATAACTCCGATATAACTGCACCAAATTTGATGAATTCTGCTGCAGATACTGAACACTGATATATAACTGTAGTGTACAGCACTTAGTAGTGTCAAGTTAATTAAGGGTTCATTTGCATATTTAATGAACTTTGTAATTAGTCATATAACTCCGTAATAACTGCATCAAATGTGATGAAACCTACTGCAGATACTGATTCAACAGATAGCTAATTATGGTGTAAAGCATTTAGTTGTGTAGAGTTAAGTAAGGGTTTAATGAACTTTGTATTTAGTAATATTACTCCAAAAATACAGAATTACATTTAATGAAACTTGCTACATATATTGATCTGATAAATTTTTAATTGTACTGAGAAGCATTACGCGTGTCAAGTTAATAATTTGGTCATTTACATATTAAATAAAGTTTTGCAATTAGTGATTTAACTCAGAGAGTACTGTGCGAAAGTTGATGACACCTACTACACATAAGAGATATCTGAGTGTTCTTACACGCCTCACACAGGTGTCGATTATATTGCTATGAATTTGGTTTATTGACAGTAATATTGAAATCATAATACAATAAATCCTCGTCAGAGATAGTTACTCTAGCAGTAGACCGTATACACGTCTTGTCTTATCAAAAGTCTGTCTTCCACTCCGCCTACTGTGCTCAATTTTACAGCTGTCAGAATATACAATGTTTGTCTTTGTTCTTGTGTTTTGGTTAGTGATTATCCTGAGGTCTGCAAATGTTGCGTAACATCTCCTTGCTCGTTGATTCGTCACTTTAATATGAGACAGGCCAAAGGTACAATTGTTTCAAAGAACTTCATAACAGTAAAAAAGTATGCACTAATTCATGTCATACTGTATTATTTCATGCGTCAAGTAGTGTCTGATAAATGTCAATACATGTTGAGTCATCTGCAGTCAATTTCAATGCTTGATAACAAAGTTTGTAATTTTGTCAAACTCAAAGTCATTTCTTCTATTCAGGGGTCACATTAGTAGGTCAAGTTGTTCTGTTGAGTAAATGCTAACTGCAGAAACGACCTCTTTTGCTTCATATCTGGACATTTTACATGATTTTGACTCTAATGGTCACCTTTGTACTAGACTATGCGACAAGAGAGATGATTTCAACTTTAGTATAATCAATTTTCCACACCTCATAAGTAATATACCACTCTCACCAGCTTATGGGGTATACATTTCCCAGCTTATTCGATATGCTAGAGCATGCAGTTCATATGGTGATTTTGTAGAGAGACATGGCAATCTCTCTTACAAACTGTTAAATCAAGGTTACACCAGAGCAAGACTTGTCTCTACATTCAAACGCTTTTTTGGTAGGTATCGCAAGCTGGTAGATAAATACAATATCTCTCTTCGAAAAATGATTGCCGATGGTATCGGTGACATTGGCCTTAGTTAGTGACCACTACCTATCTGACTTACAGATTGATATATGGCGGGTAGCACATGTGGGGCAGGATGCGCTTACTATTTTCGAAACACCTGACATCTCTTCTTCGTCTTCTGGCCAGAGGTCCATATATCTTTCTTTCATGAATGTGACTTTGTTTGTGTGCCGTCTATTTACTGTCTGTTCTGTGCTGTTTTGTGTTTATGTTTACAACTAGTGTCTTACGAATTCTGACCTAATGTCATTGGATTATGGATTGGTATGATTGCGACTATTTTTCTACTCTGTTCACCGACTTTTAATGAACCTGTTGTAAAACACGTGATCACCTTCAGTTCATATCTGGTTTTACTATTATCTTCGTTCAAATGTTTAAATACATATATATATATATATATATATATATATATATATATATATATATATATATATATATA
>LD343079.1:258990-273779 GCA_001465055.1 Ptychodera flava
ATATATATATATATGTATATATATTATTGAAGTATACAGATATCCTCGTGGGCATGCCCCTTGAAGAGTATCTGGCAAGTCAAAGGCGTGGTGTACAAGGCCAACGTATCAACAGAGGACAACGGAGAGAGGGTTTATATCGGCCTCACTGATAACACCTTCAAGACGCGCTACACTAATCACATGAAATCGTTCCGCAACGAGAGATACAAAAACGACACCGAGTTATCAAAATATGTACGGAACTTAAGAAATAAGGGGCAAGACTTTGACATTTCATGGTCAATCATTGATAAAGCATTGAGCTACTCTGACATGAACAAGCGATGTAATCTTTGTATATCAGAAAAGCTGCACATTATCAATGCTGACAAATCTACACTGTTAAACAAACGCTCTGAGTTGGTTTCAAAATGTCGCCACCAAAACAAATATTATTTATCGAATCTTAACACTACCTACAAATAGAATGGTTCGTCCCAATCATATATGTAAGAGTGTTGACCTAGTAATCCTTTCACTCTATCTGAGGAGTGCAAGATGCATGAAACTTAAGTAATAGATTTCATTACTTTGTACTTAATGTGTTTGTACATATATATATATATATATATATATATATATATATATATATATATATATATATATATATATATATATATATATATATATATACTGATGCAAATTCCCTGATTTCGCCTTTTGCTGGATATTTATAATGCTGAATAATATGTAGAATTTATATGTAGCAGCCACTCCTTCCATTAATATATTGTTACATAATCATATAAGGCAAATGGATTTGTCTTCTCGATTCTCTATGAATTAGAGAATCCAGCAGAATCCTGTATCGGATATAGTGGACAGAACTCTTGCGAATCCTGCAGAAATAGATTTTAAATGGATTCGTTCAAATGTTCCGTTATCAAGCAGAATCCATAGGTGGATAATCAGTGGATTCTTGTGGAGTACTTTATGGATATTGTAGTATTCTGCTTGATGCTTGCAGTAACCAGAATATAACACAGGAAAATAATTAATGATTTCCACACTTTTTGCACAGCCAGATTATATATCCCATATTGGTGTTTTTTTGGAGGGGGAGGACAAACATGTCTTGACTTGTGATAACGTATGGAACAGATCAATCTGATTAAAATCAGATGTAGAGTACGGTGACGTTCATACTTATGCGGTATTGGTCAGATGCAGTGAGAGAAGAGAGCAAGGGAATGCAATGTAAGTATAGACGTCACCGCAGCTTACATCTGATTTTGATCAGATTGGATGCAGATATGGTTGATATTTGATAGAAATAGTACGATCATTTGCTTTTGATTTGTGTGCTTACTTTTGAAACTGTTTTCAAACTTTTATACTGCAATACAGACAATAGCACTGAACAGTTGATTTACTATCATTTAGTATGTATACGGAAAGGGGAATGGAATAGATCAGGGTCTCGAGGTGTCCTGTTTTGCAATGCATTTTTCTTGAAAATTCCTGGTAAGACTGAACTGAAAGATAATTTGTGCCAACCAAGAGAGCCGAAATCATTTTTGTGGATTCTATAATATTATACTGTGGTAAGGGTTTGTAATCAGCGTTTAAAATTTGTAAAACAGGACGTTTTGTACGCCTTCATTATTACATACATTTCATACATTTCACCAATATCACCCGAACAATCTTGCTTTACATTTACTGTAACAAAGCATAATTATTCTCTATTTGCAGAAAGCGTCACACGGAAAGAAACAAGAGGAGGGCGAAATGCACGTATGAACCATTTCTTCTTCATGTTTTCGCTTGCAAAGTGTTATAATTTTGCGTGTTCTTGTTTCCAGCACAAATGAATTAAGAAACAAATTGCACATGATAATCTATTACATTCTAATATTTTTAACTTAGAAAACAATGTGCACAAGACAGGTAATCATTTGTCTTGTAATGAAGAGAAGTCATTAGTCAAAGTGCAACTCATGTCAAATGGCAGACGCTTTCAAATTGCATGGTTCGCTGATTGATAGTTCATTTTGTAGTGAATTACCATGATTAGGTCATCTGTCAAATTCCAAACCATGTTCTCCACGCACCGGAGAGGTAAATTCAACACTTTTTAGGTCAGTTAAGCGAAAATTTGGATTTCAATGGCAATTTCATTAATAGATCATTCGCATATCGGGCATTATTGAAATGATTAGTCCGGGTCATTTTCAAAATTGGCGACACTATACCATGATATTTTTTCCTATCATTAGCCAATCATCGGCAAGCGCGCTGTCAGCAAAAATTGTGTTTCATGGCAACCTCCTCATGCGTTTATGGTTACGTACGCCATAGGTGTGGGTCAATAGCTGTGGTGTTTTCAGACAGGATTCTTGCCTTTTACGGGCTGCTTTTGACTTTTACGATTTTAACGCAGCCACCACAGATTTGGGATATTCCATAGACTAACGTCAAAGTCCGCCGCAAGCACCCTTTACTCAAATTTGTTCGACGGTGTTTCGAAAAGTTTCCATCCAAATTACAAATTGCCAACACTCATCGACAGGTTGGTTATTAGGAACCCACCATGACCGGAAATCTGCTCAAAATTCACTGAAATAACACCTTTTTAGCTTTACCCGACATTACTACCAGGAGACGTCCATTTTGCTAGCGTACAACTGTTGGTTGAGGCAGCACGTCATTACAGTGACATAGGCGGTGACCTGTAATTCATCGAGTGATATCGATGATAAGCGTTCGTCTTACGGACATTGCCAGTCTCACGTAACTGAAATCAAACTTTTCCTTTGGGAAAAAATTAAGTCCTAGGACCAGTGATTGTTCATAGGGTACGGATGCCGGCCATAATCTTTCAGTTTGTGTTGAGTTGAGTTGCTTACGTCACGGTAGGGACGTGCTGCAGTGATCCTCGACCAACAGTTTTAGGCTAGCAAAATGGTGGTCTCCGGGTAGTAATGTCGGGTAAAGCTAGAAAAAGGTGATATTTCAGTGAATTTTGAGCGGATTTCTGGATGTGGTGAGTCACTAGTAACTAAGCTGTCGATGAGTTTTGACAATCTGTAATTGGATGGAAACCTTTCGAAATATCGTAGAACAGACTTGCACAATTGAATGACAAGGTTTTAAATCCCCTTTTCCATTGGAAGCATAAAATCGAGGCTTGACTTTGTGATAACGTATATTTCCAAGGCGTATGCATACTGCTTAGGTTGTTAACACGTAATATGCTTTGCTGTGATTAGTCGCATTAAATTATTCTAATAAGCCTATTATCAAGTTTTTAAATTCTTTATTCGGACATATGACATACAGATGACTGTCTGTATTCCATGAGAAGAAAAATGAAATAAACTCGTTTTTGACCTCTTATATTTTACAATGTATTTTCTTCAACAGTCATACGAAGACTCTTCTGAAAGATATTTTGCAATAACCATGCGCTCCAAAGCCATTAAGTGAATGCTGGTATATTATGTTGATGTACAGTCATAAGTGTACAAAACTTAACTTTGTACACTCTCTTCATTACAAGTCGCTTTCTTTCATCATGTTTTAATCAATCATTTTGAAGACCATTGGCTCAAAATTTAACAATTTCTGATTTGCAGGAAACCATTTCACTTGTCGAGGAGGTATGAATCATTTTATCTTAACAATTTTTCCTTACAAAATGTTATTCGATTTGTTTCAAACACATAGGAGTTAATGATGAAACCTTATATGGCAATCATTCGATGATTACGGTCTTGCCGATGCAACATTAATTTTTCTAATTAAGTAAATCATATTCAAGATGTCATTGAACTATTTTATATCCTGATTACAACTATTGAGTCGATATTACGTTGATGACAATATCATGTCCTTCCAGCTGGACGCGAAAGTCTAAATTAATTTGAGCATCAAGCGCAGTACTAACGAACAACAGTATACACTATATACCACGAAACAATATAGTAAAACGTAGACACTCGAGAAAGAGGATGGGAAGCTACCGCAAAGAACAAAAGAATTGTGAAGAAGCAACAAGCGATCTCTTGTGGAATAATTAGAACGTGTGAATCGATTTTTGCATAATTATCAGTTGGGCGATAGCCGCTGCTCGACATCCGGTAGTTCGCAGTGAAAAAACTTCATTAAACTTATTCTCAGCATAAAATTGTCTTTCCGATTGAAGTCGGAATCCCTTGTCCTAAAGATTGATTTATTCCAAGATGCGACAAAGAAACATTGCTTCCTTCTGAATGGGATTATTCTCTGCTACGAAAAAGGTGTCTTTAGGACACACTGAATGTAAGGCCTGTAAGCACGTTTGCGAGATTGTACGACACTTGGATGGTAATTGGATTTGTTTATCAATAGGTATGTAAATCCAACGTAATTTATTCCAGCATAATTCGTTTAAAGGAAATACCGCAGCTTCCCATCCTGTTTCTCGACTGTCTATTAATGAACAGAAGATGTTTTCGTAATCTATTCGTGTATTTATTTTAAAATGTTTTAGAGTAGAACTCTTTATCTGGATTATGCCCGTAGTATAAGCGTAAGGGCTTCTGGCCACTTCCCCATTTCAGATGTTTAAACAAAAAATACGTTCCTCAATACCGTTTCAGGATTCGGAAATGCCATTTTAGAAAATACGGAAAGAAATAGGGAAAAGGTTGACCAATCCCTTGGGGCCCAATTCTCTTGATCTCTTCCGCTGAGAGTGAGCAAGGGTACCGGAGGGGGAATTGAGGGAGGGGGCAGATTAATTTCTGATTCCAACCTACTCCCCGTATAGGATTCTTTAATATACTGACGGTCGCAAAGTCATTGTAGGTAATGAAACAATTAATTTCTCTTATAGGGCTAGGCTAGCTCTATTTTTAGAGAGCTTTTGTTTGATCATAAGTATGGACAAGTACATTTTTATGGTCAAAAAATTTGCCTAATTTTAAGTTGACCTGTGATGACCCTTGATCTTCATGCTTGACCTTTTATCCTTGATCTTTGATTCTCGAAATTTGACCTTCGATTCCTGATCTTTAAATCTAAGGCCTAGAAATCACTGCCACGTATATATATATATATATATATATATATATATATATATATATATATATATATATATATATATATATATATATATATATATATATATATACACACACAAAATGTATACAATGTGCCCTCCCGGTTATCACCATAATGGCTTTTTGGCAACCTCTGAACTTGGGCACAGAGAGTACGGATATATATATATATAAAACTCATCAATTATTTTCCTTAGAATATACGAAATCCCGTTTCCGTTCCCCTGGGGCCCTGGTCCTTGTTCTTTCATTGTTAAACAGTCGGGGATAACGGGGATAAAGAAAGAAGAATAAGGCAAGGGAAAAAACGGTTCTCATGACTTTAGTCGAACTCTTCAGAGCTACTTAGCCGAAGTTGAATGGCAGAGCTTTGAAAGTCTGACAATCGCATACTCAAGAGAGCATCGTGCATGTATGGTGAGGGTTGACAAACTGTGGCAGGTGTGGTTACAAATATGAGGAGATGAAACTATGATGCTGAAAGCAGAGGGTGGCTCATGAAACAAAGTGGGGACATTTGAAAAGGAATACTCCCAGGTGATGGCTATGAATAGCCTCGTGTTGTGGCAAATGGGAAAACTTTAGGGAGAAACGCACCTAATGGAGAGTCCTTAGAGAAAACTGCCCAGCAGACTAATGAACACCAATTTAAGAAGTGTGGACAAAAGGGCATTTACTCATCAGGATGACCCTCTCGCAGCCCCTACCTCCACAACCTCTTAAAATTAGAAAGAAGTTCATTAAAGATGGCCTTGCCTTCCTAATATGGTTCGGAAAACTACCTGTGAAGCTGGCGGATGGTCAAAGAGCACTGTCTTGGAGTAGACCCCAGACCTTTCTCGAACAGTGTACAACCAAAGCATCGTGCTTGGCATCAGAAGCAGAGCCGGCAAAAACCACTATGTCCAACTTCATTTTGTGGCATCAGTTGTGTCTCCCCATCTTCTGTAACTGATGACTTTGTTTGGGTTGGTGAAGTAATCTTCAGGAAGCTCACCCAGTTCCTTCTTCTCCACCCATCCTGCAGATGCCTATAATGGTGCTTCTCGTGCGGGCTTGGGCCAACACAGAAATAAAAGGGGTGTCTGGCCTGGCCGATCTGGTCTGAAACAATGTTCTGCACCCCGTCTATTAGTTTTGCAGAGTGAGAGATACGATTGACACCTTATGATCATCTTAACAAACGATTGGCTCTTCCAATTATCCAGTGTCCGATCGACTAGAATTTACCAACAGTGTCACTGTCACAAGGCTTCACAAACAACCAATCAAAATGTGACATTCCGAATCAAAGCATGAGTGAAGGCAAGACTTGACAGACAACCAGACAGAAACGACACTTTAACAGACAGGTTAAATAAAACAATGCCAACGATGCCGTGGGAGCATTTCCAACACATTGTAAACGTTCTAACAACACTGTTAGAAGAGTACAACAATCAAACGTGAACCTTGAACCACATTAAGTCAGGAAACTGATGGTCAACATATCTTGACCAAAAAAATGGGTTCGAAGATTACAAAGTCAATCAATGAGAAGAAATAACAACATAAAATACATCAGTGAAGGAAAGACTTCATAAACAAACAAACAAACAAACAAACACCAAGGACGTGATGACTTACCGTTAGAACACAAACAAACAATCAATCAACATAAGAATCCGGCACAGAAAACAGTGCACGCTGAACATGAGGCAACAAACAAAAAAAAACAAAAAACCTTAACACAATCACAGAGTTGTCGTGTGTGGCAACTTTCCCTTTATTTTTTTGTTCTTTTTCATTAACAGCATAGTCCAATTTTGCTCACTAACTATCAAACCTAACTAGATACATGTATGTCCCTTCGTTTTTAATCACTTCCTTGTGGTCCACCAGTTACCTTTACTTTACACTCAACCATGAAACCTTCCATGATGTCTCAAACGATGCTATGCAGAAGGAATACTTGTCAATTTTGTGTAGCTACAGCTTTATAACAAGCAAAATTAAGTTTTTACACTTCATCAGCACAAGAGGCCATAAAAAAATATTGGAAGCGCCTTTAGACCAAGCAGATACAAGTTTGCCGAAAGGTGTCAAGAACTTGAACCAACCCAACATTGCAGGAAAAACATCGGACACAGGCCATAATCCAACTTTGGTCATTTTTTGCGCAGGGCTAAAATAGGTCTTGCCATGCCTGCCTGAATCAATCCACTGCTCAAATATCTGGCCTTCTGCTGTGTGCTGCCAAAAACCAGTTGCACTGCCCTTTTCCCGTCCGTTTTTAGGGAAAAAGTAGTGAGCCATCTCACTGTCAGGTTCTTGGTGTGGAAATATTTGCTGTCACTGCTGATGAAAAAGTCCTGGCCATTGAACTGTGTACCTTTGCTCTGCCGGGAGCCTCACTCGAAGTCAGTATAACTGATTGCGAACTCTCAGCAGATGGCTTTGTAACTATTCTTATGGGGGTTGTTCAAACGTCCATCTTATGGAAAATGCAACTGCTAGTAAAATACACGAGGATGGAGAAGGGATCTGAACTTGGGGCAGGGTGCGTACAACAAATTGTTTTGGAATGCTATGACTAAACCTGTTACAGTCATGATTGTGCTAAATTCCTTTGACCTGGTGTTGGTTGACCAGGAGATATAAGGTCAGGCAAACAAGAGTGTTATGCAGAATGTGGTAATAAACATGGTAAGCTGGCTGTCCTCAAATTCGAAGGCGAGATTCTGTTCGATTTTTCACAATTCTACACGATCAGCAAATACAGAGATCTTTACAAACATAGGAAAGCCAGAAAAGTTATGACCTTTTACTGCATCCAAGCCCCAAACCTGAGAAAATTGAGAAGTGGCGCCAGTGATGCAAACCCCTGATAAACGATCACAACCACATTCACATATTGAGTTTATCAGAAGACTATACCATCAAAGTCTGGCTTACTTCTTTAGAAGTATGCCTGAGCTCACATGTGCCATGACGCCACTTACCTCAGTGTACTAAGCAGCCATATAGAGTGGAAAATCATCTTGATGCCAGCAGCTAAACTGATAGTCTCGGGGAACACCACTGATTGGGGTATATACTGATTAATATCCAGGTCGAGTATGAAACAATCAAAGACGAAGGCTCAAATGGCCAGAGACATGAATGGCTGCTATAATAGCAGCAAGAAGTTCTATTTTGAGGACGTCCACAATTTCAAAACGATTCCTCTTACAGAAAGCGATTCCATCATCAATGAGAATGTCAACGTCCCTAACAGAATTATGAAAGTGCTTCTCATTCTATTTAAAAAGCCAAGGGCGCACTTTAGGCTTGACTGCGAGCTGTTGCTGAATCTAGCCATTGAAAGCGTTAATGTGATGATAGAAGGGATTGCAAACAAAGTTGATTTCTGAAATTTGAGTACATCGACCCACTATCGTAGCAACAAAACCTACTAGAAGAGATTACTATTCAGAGACGATGGCATCATTCTCCTCCCAATCCCATCCAAAACTAAGCGATTGGCTAAAGAGAGTCAATAAAACATTCACATAAATGCCAAGACTGATTATTTTTGATTACTGCACCATGTCAGAAGTTGTGAAGCAGGGGAGCAACGAGCTTGTCAACTTGGGGTTCAATGGGGTTCAATACACAAGCACCAGCAAGGGGCTTAGAGAGGACATTTGGATGTTCGTACTTGTCCACATGAATACTGTATGAACCTTGACAAAAAGAATTGAACTGGCTGCTCGGACGCCCGAAGTATAAGGCATACAGCAAGCTAATCTTCGGGCTGAGGCACCCTTCTAAGATTGCATTGACTCCTGGTCAAGGGCCTGAATCAATCTGATCTACTTTGTGTGGATCCATCAATTGGATTGCAATTGTCTATTGAGTGCTCCTGAGTGCAGAGGCTTCCGTTTTCAATTGAGTGAAATCACATTCTTTTTAGGCTGCAATGAATTGAAGATGTAGCTGTCTGGATAGCCCTCCTATTTATCTATTTACTGTCTGTTCTGTGCTATTTTGTGTCTATGTTTACAACTGTTGTCTTACGAATTCTGACCTACTGTCATTGGATTATGGATTGGTATGATTGCGATTATTATTCTCCTACTATTTAAACATCCGCCCTTTCAATGTCTGTTTGAAGTGGTCCATGACCCTGGGCTCCTTGCTGCTGTTCATGGTAAAAAATTGATATCTTCCGCCTCCTACCAGTTTTTTAATCTTTCTGTTCATGAATTCGCACCCGTCATCTGTCTGAAACTTTTCAGGCCCCAGGTCATTCTTGCTGATGATGCTTTGAGCGAGTCAAGATTGTCATCACCTGTCTTTGTTTTGATCGATGTGGCCAATGCAAACCTGCTGAGCATGTCGATGATGGTCAGCATGTAGCAGTGCCCTCAGGTGTCCTGGGAGTACTCCTGCATCTCTGCAAGGTGCGCCATTACTCATCTTTTTAGGTCACAAACACTTTGGAGGGGAATCCCTTTTGCCATATTGGCCAGTGGAGGGTGTAGGTCAGCTATTGCACTTGCCAGTCTTTTACTCATGTCCAGCTGACCTTTACCCTGTGTTCTTTTGTGCTTTCCAGAGAGCTGCCGAACACTGAAACCACTCCATTGGGCTGTAATATGTCTACCTGAGGCACCATTGGCCTGAAGAGCTGCCTCTGCTAGCAATGAATTTACAAAGAACGCGCTAGTGTTAACACACTTTAAAACAAGCACTGTGTGAAAACTTGGAAAATATAGAAAAGGATGACACAATGAGGAATTCATTCCCCAAAGAACCGATCATCGCACACAAAAGAAATCCAAACATCAGCGATACACTGATAAGCCCAAATCCATGGCATTAAGAACAAGGCGACAAACGTCAATGAACAGACACAAAACGATCAAAACATAAGTATTCTAGCTTCCCTGCTAGGACACATGATCAACAACATAGATACTATATAAAAAAGAAAGAGATGTACTGATATCTTTAAGCGACTGAGTTAAGGAACATAGGGTCAAAAGGACAAGGTGGTCTGAGGCACACACTTAACTTTGCCCATATCTCGCCATGGCTTATTTTGAATTAACAACCAGGTTGTCATTTTCACACTAACAACCAAAACACAGTATCGAAACAAACACATTAAAGCACATACAAGACAAGAGAAGTGATGTGTGAAGCCTCTTACCCTTAATTACAATAGCGAATCGCTTTGGTAAGAGGCGACGGGATCACAGCATTTCAGTACAAACTTGGTCTTTTCTGCTGTGTGCTGTGGTCTTTTTTGCCTTCTCAAGGTACTGTGCTGAGTTCAGCACATTTCTGTGGTTTCAAGTGTCGTATCTTGGTGTTAGAAGTTGTTTGGTCGACGCAGTGCCAAAATGCCACGTCAAAAGCGACGACAACGGAGACTGAATCAACAGGTGGAGAATGACGAAGGGGAGAGTCGTGACAGTAAGGCAAAAGATACTGACAAGAAAGGAAGCGTCGAAGAGGTAAACCAAAAAAGTGGTGACAAAAATGAGAATTTCCTGAAAGATACAAACTTGAAGGTAAAATTTAAAGTCTTCTGCCAAAACTTACAAGTGGTAAAGGACTTATACGTAATCAGAAGTGCAAAACAGGTGGTCGGAAGTCAAGGTATATATGGAGTTCAGTTCTTACCGAAAAACAAAGTGTGGATAATATATGCAAGAAATGAAGATTTCAAGAGAAAGTTGCTAGTAAAGGGAATCAATATAGCTGGTATGCATGTAATTTTAAGTTCAGCCGAATTTGACGAGGAAAATGCGGTACGCATCTCCATCCATGACCTGCCGCCACATGTAACGGACAGTACAGTTGCCACGTTTCTGGACGGGTTCTGTGAACGAAGTCAACCGGTTAGGAAATGTACTGTGACTGACCCTGAGGACAACACATCTTATTCCAATGGAAATCGATTTTGTTACGTAAAGCGGATAAAAAAGCCTATTCCGAATTTCACAGAGTTGTCATATTCCGATGCTAACGACATTCGTCGTACGTATAGCTGTAGGGTATTTTATAACAGACAGGACAGAGAATGTTATATTTGTCGTGAAGTTGGGCATAAGCCATCAACGTGTCCCCAGAAATCACCTCCGTCCTGCTTTGGTTGCAAGGAAGTTGGTCACTGTGTTTCTGAGTGTCCTAGGGGAAAGCAGTGTTATTTTTGCAGGAATTTTGGGCACGTGGCAAAGGAATGTCCTGGAAATGATGCAGATCTTGTTGACCGTTTTGTCGAATCATTTGCAAGTAAAGCAAAGGAAGCCGAAAAGCTGATAGACAAAGCCTTAAGTCGCAATGGAAGCACTAGTTCACCTGAGTCACAACAGCAGAGATGCGAAAAGATCGATGTACCAGTAGAATGCGGAAACAGTTGCTCCACCATTACAAGCAATGACTAGCGACAAAAACAGCAAGGATGAGTCAACAGGATCAACCAAATGTAGATCTCCTGAGAGGGATAGTGAAGTTAAAGAGAAAAAGACCGGCTTAAAGAAATATTTTAGTGTGAGTGCTGTTTTCAGAAAGAAAGTGAAATCTTCAAGCACCGTAGAGTTGCCCTCACCGCCTCAACCTGCATATAAAAGGAAGCGGAAAACTGTGTCTACAACAACGGCTAGTTCTTCTTTCAGTGACTGAAAAAATATATTCAAATGTTGAAAACTGTAATCTGTGGTGACGTATCAGTGTGTTACTTTACGTTAATATAGTTTGTTTTAGACATTTGTTTTCTCCTTGCTGCTTAAATGAGTACTTTGAATATTGCAACGATAAACGTAAAAGGCCTTAGAGATAAAACAAAAAGAGTGGTTGTATTTAATTGGTGTAAAAAAAGTAAATTTCATGTTATATTTTTACAAGAAGTTTACAGTTCAGTAAAAGATGAAAAATTATGGGAAAAAGAGTGGGGAAATAAGATCGTTTTGAGTCATGGATCACATCATAGTAGAGGAGTGGCAATCTTGTTTTCAAAAGAAAGTGATTTAAGTCTTAATGAAACGTGCTGTGATGGTGAAGGCCGCATAGTAGCCGCCTCGGTAAGCACTGAAGATGAAAAAGTGTGGTTGGTTAACATTTATACTCCAAATTCACCATAAGTTAAACAAAACTTTTTCACTTCTTTGGAAAAATTTGTCCAAAAAATGGAATTTGTTACGATGATATGATTGTATCAGGAGATTTAAATATTGTATTAAATCCTGATTTGGATAAAGATGAAGGAGATGCGAAATTACCGAGGGATGAAAATCGACAAGCTAGAAAATGCGTTATAGATTTTATGAAGCGTTATCATGTAGTTGATATTTGGAGAAAGCTACATCCAAATGAAAAGCAATTTACGTGGCGTAGATGTTTACCTTTTGTTCAATGCAGACTTGACTACCACCTTGTTAGTCAATCCCTGCTGAAATTTGTGATAAATGCAGAATAAGCCCTGCGGTGAAATCTGACCATTCAGCGGTAGTTTTAAAGTTAAATATTTCTAAAAATGAGAGAGGAAAGGGATACTGGAAATTTAATAATAGTCTTTTGGATGATACCGTGTATTAAAACAAGTTTGCCATTTTAATGGACCAACTAAAAGTAAAATACGAAAATATTCGGTCAAATCAGATGAAATGGGATTTAATTAAAAGAGATATAAAAAAATTTACAATTAAATATTGTGTAACAAAATCAATGAGTCATAAAAATGAAGTAAGTGAGATATGTGATAAATTACAAAAAATGGATAAAATTTTAAGTACCGATCCATCAATATCGCTGTATAATGAGTATAATGGTCTTAAACAAAAACTTGACGATTCATATGCCTATGAAACTAAAGGCAAACAGATCCGCTCTAGGGCTAAATGAATTGAGTACGGAGAAAAAAGTACGAAATATTTTTTTGGTTTGGAAAAGAGAAATGGAAATAAAAAAAGCATAAAAAAATTACAGATGGAAAATGGAATATATGTCACTAATAGAAGAGACATTCTAAATGAGGTGACAAGCTTTTACAAAAATCTTTATAGTGAACGTAGAAGAGAAACAAATGTGCAAGATTTTTTAACAGGCATTACGGTTCCACAGTTAAGTGATGACCAGAAAAAGTTTTGTGACAAAGAAATATTAGAAGAAGAATGCCTAAACGCCATGAAAGGAATGAAAAAGAATAAATCACCAGGATATGATGGGCTAACGTTAGAGTTTTATGTAAAATGTTGGCCATTGATTAGAATATTTGTTTTGCATTGTTACCATGAAAATTTTCAAAGGGGGGAGTTGTCGACTTCCCAACAAAGGGGAATTATAACTTTGTTACATAAGAAAAAAGAGGCACATTTACTTAAAAACTGGCGTCCTATCAGTCTTTTATGTATAGATTATAAAATTCTTGCGCAGGTATTGGCGAACAGATTGAAAACTGTCATGCCAAAACTGGTTAATTTTGATCAAGTGGGATATATGAAAAATAGGCAAGCAAGTGAAGTTCTTAGAGTGATTAATGATATATATGATTATACATTAAAATATAATAAACCAGGAGTTGCTATATATATTGATTTTGAAAAAGCTTTCGATTCAGTCGATTGGAATTATATTCAAGAAGTGTTGACTTTATTTCGTTTTGGTACAAATATGCAAAAATGGTTCAAAGTAATGTACAATGGTATTGAAAGTTGTATAAATAATTGCGGGTGGGTGACAGAGTTTTTCAGTTTAGGAAGAGGGGTACGTCAGGGATGCCCCTTAAGTGCACAATTATTTATTCTCTGTGTAGAAATATTGGCATGTAAAATAAGGCAGTCCATAGATATCGAGGGCATTGAGATACCCGAATTAAATCAACAAAAGGAACTTCGTATCGCACAACTTGCAGATGATACAACTATTTTTGTCAAAAATGAGATATCAGTGAAAACAGTTTTGGAAATCATGGAAACTTTTCAGCACATATCTGGTTTTAAAATGAATAAAGATAAAACAGAAGCGACTTGGATTGGAAGCCTTAGAAATTCTAACGGGTGTATTGGAGAGATAAAAAGGTCATCAGAACCAATCAAAGTCCTTGGAGTATATGAAGTTTATAACAAGGAGAAATGTGAAAAATTAAATTGAGAGCCAAAAATAGCGAAATTACAAAATACATTTAATTCTTGGAAAATGAGAAATCTAACGCCTTTTGGGAAAATTACAATTATCAAAAGTTTAGGGTTATCAAATATTTTGTATTTAGCGACGGTGTTAAGTGTACCAAGAGATGTTGCTAAGAGAATTGACAAAATAATTTATGATTTTTTAGATTGTGCAAAATATAAGGTAAAAAAGGGGGTTCTCATGTCTCCTGTTATCAAAGGAGGGATAAATATGCCAAGTTTTAGTGAGCTTGCAGTAGCAATCAAATTTTCATGGTATAGGAAGCTGTTTGATAATAGTTGTGCCAAATTGAAAAACTTTTTCTCGTTTTATTTACAGAAAGATAAAGACTGGGGAATACTTAGATCTTACATTAATCCCGATAATATCCAAATCCAGATTGTTAACAAGATTTCTGATTTTTATAGTGATTGTCTGTATGTATGGTTTAAAGTATATAATCAACAGACTGTTGAACAACAAAAAAGACGTTTACTTTGGAATGACTTTTATAGTATTTTTGTGTCAACAATTGTTGATGACTATTTAAATGTTTTTGTTATT
>LD343079.1:274001-285666 GCA_001465055.1 Ptychodera flava
GTTTCTTTGATTTCCAATTCATCAGGGTATATATGATGTAAGTAATTTGATGTGTCTGGATTGTTTAGACTAATCAGATCATCAATATATCTGCGCGTGTTGTTGAAACGCCTTGCAAGTTTTTTATACCCGGATTTGCAGAGAGATTGTAGAAACTCTGCTTCATATGAATAGAGAAATAAGTCAGCAAGAAGTAGTACACAATTTGTACCCATTGGTATGCCGATAGATTGTTGAAAGGTCATACCACCAAACTTAACAAATATGTTGTCGATTAAGAAATTAAGCATGTTAATAATTTCTTCATTTGTGTATTGTAGGAGGAATTGAAATGAAAAGGAAAAAAGATAAATTAGTAAACTTGATTATTTTAATAGGAAAATGGGCTATACATAAATACAACACCTATAATTTGAAGTATTCTATTCCATCTACTGTAGTGATTAAAAGTTAGCTATTACAGAGAGCTCAAGCACAAAATTTCAGGCTTTTGCGCAATGTAATATGTTAAATATTTCATTTCATACACTGTAAGTTAGGATGTCTTTTTCTTTTGATGTGTAGTAAAAAATTATTGAAGTTGAATAAATATGTAAAATAAAAAAAAATAAAAAAAGAGGCGACGGGGTCGGTTGCGAAATGGGGTGATCGTGTATACAGCGACCAGATTTCTTTCATAAATTTCAACTTGTACATCACCCTATTTTTCAGAAATCTTCAAACCTAGGCTTAAAATACTTCAAAAATACCTTTAGCATGAATGATTTGGTAACTTTCCTTATGGAAATTACCGAAATTCCAACATGCCGATAGTTAATATAATCGATTTTGGCGGGAAAATGTCGGTATAAAAATCATGTGACACCTTTAATGCAAATTAATACTACGTAAACTGAAAGGGATATCAAAATTATGTACGTGTACCAAATTCCATCAATATGTTACAGGTAATTTTTGAAAAATTAATTACAGACCTAGATTCCGTCTGGACCCCTGCCTTAACTCACTTGCATTGGTCTTTAGTTTGTGACTACTACCTTTTTGACTATCGGCTTGAAATATGGCGGGTGCCACGTGTTGGGCAGGATGCGCTTACTTTTTTTCGAAACACTTTACATCACTGCTTGGTCTTTGCAAGTGGTCTATCTTTCTTTCACGAATCTGACTTTGTAGTGTGTACTGGTGCTTTGCTGTCTATTCTGTTCTGTTTTGTGTCTATGTTTATAACAATAGACTATGTATTATGAATTTTGACCTAATGTTTTAGGATTGTGGATGTACATAATTGTGATTATTTTATTTGGTAACGAGACCTGAAACAGGGCACAACGAGGGTTGATATCTGAGCGATAATCCTCAAGCAAATCATCCTACTGTATGTTAAATACTTCCCACAAACACTAAAGGATGATGTGCTCCAAGATATTGTGTCTCCATATAGATGAGTGCTGGCATACAGATACCTTATGTGGATCCACAGAATTTCTCTCTCTCGGACATCAAAGACGTCAAGGATGTGAAGAAGGAAAATGAAAAATGAACGAAAGAAAGGCCTTCA
Source organism: Ptychodera flava (assembly GCA_001465055.1). Taxonomy (NCBI): domain Eukaryota; kingdom Metazoa; phylum Hemichordata; class Enteropneusta; family Ptychoderidae; genus Ptychodera; species Ptychodera flava. The sequence goes on from LD343079.1 coordinate 275,560, forward strand.
ACCTATTTTAATCAAGATGAGTCCGCGGGTATGGCTTTAAGGTCAGCAAAGCCTTATAAGCCCGTCGCTGGTGTAATAATACGTGCTTGTTTGAAAGCGCCTCCAACCCTGTTGTGTCACTTCCGTTTTGGCTCAAGTAATAAACCTGATGTTGAGTCACAAGTTAACTTGGTGTGTGCCCTTCGATTTAGAATATCGAAGCATAACATTACATGGTGGCAGTGGTTAAGTATGCTGAGACCAATTGGGCTCTGTAAGTCACATTTGTGTGAATAATTCGTGTGTTATACTAATTTCTGCTGTGATTTCTGCACCGGAAGGGACACGACAACGCACGTGGTCAACAAGCCAACATTCGCCTCAAGAAAGTTATGTATATATGCACGTGTCACACTGGCCTGCACGCTTACTTTTTTCAACCGCTGTTTTCAACAAGGGAGGGAGTGAGCTCGCTACCAATCATATGTGGTAAATATAGTTATATTCAAGTAACAATACGCTGAAAGTGACTTTACCGCCACAAATACAAAGTACCTGTAAGCACGAGTAGGGCGAATTAGACACTGTTCATGTGATCTGTATTTATGCATACGTCATTTGATCGTCACTGGCGATCATGGGTGACGAAATAAACTGTCCTAAAATAAAATGGGAGAGTAATCACAACCAAACTGCTCTACTAGTTTACCATAGATTACCGCTCAAGATGAATCGTTGGTTTGACATAAAGAAAGTCTCAAAAGAAGACCAACACGATTACATTATCTTCCAAGCAGGAGGAAAGGGTGAACTAACGCTATCAATAGACAAAACAGTGCTGAAAGTAATATTATTGTTGACGCACAGATTCCTGGCCAGAGCCAAGTAGCCAAGATAAACTGTAGAGTGGACACTGGAGCACAGGGGAATGTTCTACCCATGAGAACATTCAAGAATATGTTTTCATCGCTGGTCAGTTCTACACGACAAGTTCATGGAAACATTCTACAAAAACGCTAACATGTGAAGTTTTATTCCTACAATTGAACTGAAATAAATCAACATGGTTCTGTTAATCTGAGATTAAGATATGAGAGCAGAACAAAGCAGTGGCATCAGATAAAATTCTTTGTTGCTGATACGCCAGGATCGTGGGAAACACACAAGTCAACTTTTGAATATAATCAAAGTTAACACCGTAGCAGCAATGACACTACGTGTTACAAACTCAGACGCACCAAAGCCGATTGACAACACATCGACGCTGGTGTACATGTACCCTGATAGATTTACAGGCATTGGTAAATTCCCAGGAAAACATCACATCGATGTAAAGCCAGACGCGACACCGATGGTAAGCCCTCGCAGAAAATATCCTGTCCATCTGAAGGATGAAATTCAGGCTGAACTTGACTAAATGACGAAAATGGGTGTTATTGAACCAATACTAGAAAACGAGAGCACCGAATTGTTGAACTCACTTGCTTTCAGTAGAAACGAATCAGGTTGGTCACGTGTATATGTCTTGATCCACGAAACGTGAATGATGCAATCAAGCGGACATACCACAGAGCGCCAACAGTCGTGGAGATTACTCACAAACTCGCCGGTGCCAAAGTTCAGTAAATTGGACGCCCGACATGGGTACTGGAGCATTGAACTGGATGATGAGTCTGCAGCCCCGATATCATTCAGTACCCAAAGCAAGAGATATAGATTCCGTCGCTTATCATTCGGTCTGAAGGTCTCACAAGATGTATTCCAAGAGAGAATGGATTTGATATTGGCTGGCTGCAAGGGTACGTTAAATATTACTGATGACATCATCGTCTACAGGGGAAACGACGCTGACCATAATGGCAACCTACATAAGCTCATGATACATGCCCGCCAGCATGGGCTAGTTTTAAACAGTGGAAAGTGTAAAATCAAGACTAATGAGATTACATTCTATGGTATGGTCTAGACCGCTGAGGGAGTACGCCCGGATGAGAAGAAGGTGAAGGAGATTGTTGATTTGCAAAGCCCTTCTAATGTCAGGGAGCTACAACAAATTCTTAGCATGGTACAGTATTTGGCACAATTCATCCAAACCTGTCAGGCAGAACCTTATCGTTACGCGAGCTAATAAAAAATATCCTTCTTGGATCTGGAAGGCAACTCATGAGGATGTTTTTCAAGAGATCAAGAAACCGATATGTAATGCTGTTAGACTCAACTACTTTGACCCCCAGCGAGAGACAAGAATACAGCTGGATGCCAGCAAAAAGGAACTGGGTGCAGTGCAAATCCAAGTCAACCCATTGGGTGTGAAAATGTAATTACATTCGCATCGAAAACCCTCACACCCACAGAGGAACGGTATGGTTTAGAGAGAAATGCTTGCAGTAGCGTTTGGAGCCGAACGTTTCCACACAACGTCTATGGGTCCAAGGTTGTTGTTGAATATGACCATAAACCCCTCGAAGCTATAAAGCTCAAGAATCTGAGCCAGGTTCCACCACGCTTACAAATAGAGAATGAATTTGGGTCATTAATTAAAAAACATTTGCTTAGTTCCTACATACATCACATGTACTTTGTCATATGTCTGGTGTACAGTAATCTACAATATACATGTTCAAAAAGTTATTAAATTGTGTGGAGAGAATGTAAGTCAACAGTGCACCTTCATCTATGAGAATAAATATAAGTCGGCAATGCGAGGCACCAAATTTAAAAAAAATATATATTAATTTACACAATCAAGCTTATTTCAGAGATAGAAAATGTATATAGAGAGGAATTTTCAATATATGTATATCAATCTATCTATCTATCTATCTATCTATCTATCTATCTATTTATCTATCTATAAATATATATATATATATATATATATATATATATATATATATATATTTTGTACACTCTCATCATCGCAAGTTCCTTTCTTTTGTCATGGTTCAATAAATAAATATTTTTGACAAATATTGACACAATTTTTTTTATTTGCAGCCAGCCGCAACACGTGCTGTCGATCAGGTAAAATTATTAGTAGCATTCATTTTTGCTTGCACTTGTTATTCTACTTGTTTCCAAACCAGGAGTTAACGACCAATTTAGTGTGAAAATCATTCGATGATCACTGTCTTGTCGATCCAATTTTAATGTTTTCAAAGATGTAAACAATATTCGTAATGTAACGAAACATTATATATCATAATAACGACTATTTTGTGACTATGAAGTAAAGATAATAAGACTCAGTTAATTTGAAGAAAATTCCAATGCTTCCAATATTAACTGCACACAGCGCAAATATTTAGCGAAATATTTTCTTCCTGCAATCTATTCGAAGTGCATTTATTTTGAATTTTTTAAAGTGTAACTCTTTGTCTGCTTTATTTCCGTCGTTGTCTCTGAAAAGACATGAGTCAAATTCGTTAGCAGACTAGGTGTGCGGTTCAAAAGACATACGCTTGCCGATTTCATGGTAATAGTGACTCCGTTGAGTCTAATCATAACTTTTCCATATTGTTTGTAAGCTTCATAAACAGCCGCTGCGATATATTATTTGCATACGATATGCTCTGTCGACACTTATGATATGTTTTACGGTAACTATCTTTTTATTTCAAAATGAAGTAAAGCCTGGTTACATAATATGATACGAATCACACACTTCTAAAGTTCGCAGTTTAAAAGGGCACAAATCGTACATTGTTCGAGTAACACAGTCATAATCCTATAATAGTGTATCTAACAGTCCTGCTACACCTTCGTGTCAAAATCACCGTCTTTTTCAATGAGATTGCTAATTCCCTTCGATTGCCTTCGAAAAACAACCCGGGATGTGTTAATGCAAAATGGATAAGCTCTCGAAGATCAAAACAAAAACAGGTTCCAATGCTAAAAAATGTCATGAAAGTTGGATATCACGACGTATAACGACCAAAGTATAATTAAAATACTTTTTTGTTTGGAGAAGACAAACTCAGGTGCACAAATTCGCATAATGCTATTGACACGTTATACTCATTGCCAGGATCAGTTGCTTTTAATTCTTGTGCCGAACCTATTATCAAGTTTTCAAAATTTTCCTTGAGAGCTGAATCTGTTATCAAGTTTTCAAAATGCTCCTCCAGACACGTGACATCGAAAAGAAAACTATCGTTTTTTTCGGTCTTATTGTTGTCAATAAATATGTTTACTTCAGAAGAATATTTAAATTAACTTATTATTGACCTCTCATATCTCCTAATATTTATCTTGATAAGTCAAAATAAGACTCATTTGGAAGATATTTTGCGATAACTAAGCTCTCCAAAATCTGTTAGTGAATGCTGATATATTATGTTGTTTTAAAGGCATGTCTACAAAACTTAACGTTGTACACTCTCATCATCCCAAGTCCCTTTCTTTAGTCATGTTTCAACCAAACTACCGTTTTGACAGCCAGATCGACAAAAATGTAACAAATTTTGATTTGCAGCCAGCCGCACCAAGTGATGTCAATCAGGTAAGAATTATTAGTATCCATATGTTTTTGCTTGCAAAATGTTAATTCGACTTGTTTCCAGCACAGGAGTTAGCGACCATTTTTTGTTACAGTAACCCAATGATCACGGTCTTGTTGATGCAGCTTTAATATTTCCCAAGATGTAAGCAATATTCGTAATGTACCGAAGCCTTTTATATCCTGATTATTACTATGGGGTTTCTATGACTTCCAGAATCTAAGACTTAGTTAATTTGAAGACAAATCGCAATGCATATGATTTCAATTACTACACATACCGAATGATTTAGCAGAGAATAATTTCTGCAATCTACGACATGCATTTATTTTATATATTTCATGTAAAACTCTTTGTCTGCATTATTACCGTCATTGTCTCTGAAAGAACATCTTTCAAACTTGTTAGCACACTCATTATGCCGCTCAAAGGAAATACTAGAAAACTGTTGATTTCATAGCAGCCGGTTGGTTACTACTTTCAATCTTATTCATACTTTTCCATACTGGTTTGAAGCTCAAAAACAACGATTCATTACTTTACGCAATATGATATGCTCTGTCAACGCTCATTAGGTGTTTTAAGGAAACAGTCATTTTATTTTCCAGAGGATAAGAAGCCCGTGCATATAATATGATACAAATCACGCACTACTCAGGTTTGCAGTTTAAAAGGGTACAAATCGTACAGCGTTCGAGTAATACAGTCATGATACTATAATAATGTATCCGAAAGTCCTGCCACACCGTGTCAAAATCACCGTCCTTTACAATTCGATTTCAAATTGTGTATTCTAAGGACTACGTCAAGATTTCTCCTAGACATTTAATGTCGATTGAGTTCGATAATCAATAGGAAATGTCTTAATGCAAATTTTCATTAACACTTTGATATCGACGCACAAACATTTTCCAATGCAAAACAATGACTTTCATGTGGTTTTCTCGACATTAAAATACCAAAGTATAACAATTCTATGTTGGGAGAGTACAAACGCGACCTAACTTCGTGATAATGTATATTTCCTATGAATACGCATTCACATATTACTATAGACACGTAATACACGTAGCAAAGATCAGTCGCTTTTGATTCCTTTGCTGAAACTATTATCAAGCTTTTTAAAAATATTCTTCAGACATGTGACACCAAACAGAAAACTATTGCTTTCTCGGTCTTATAGTAGTTAATAGCTATGTATATTTCAAGTGGAAATTTAAATCAACATATTATTGACCTCTCATTTCGTATAATGTATTTTTTGAAAAGTCGAAATAAGACTCATTTGGAAGACATTTTCCGATAACTAAGCTTTCCAAAATCATTAAGTGAATGCTGATATTTTATGTTGTTGTAAAGGCATGTCTACAAAACTTAACTTTGTACACTTTCATTATCACAAGTCCCTTTCTTCAGTTATGTTTCAACCAATCTACTGGTTTGCCAACGAGATCGACGAAAAAGTAACAATTTTTTTTATTTGCAGCCAGCCGCATCACGTGATGTTTGTCATGTAAGTATTATTAATATCCATAGATTTTTGCTTGCTAAATGTTATTCGATTTGTTTCCATCACAGGAGTAAGCGACCATTTTGTGTGACAATCACCCAATTATCACTGTCTTGTGTATGCAACTTTAATTTTTTCAAAGATGTAAACAATATTTGTTATGTACAGAAGCATTTTATATCGTGATTTTTACTATGGGGTGTCTATGACATAAGACTCAATTAATTTGAAGACAAATTGTAATGCTTATGACTTAATCACTACACACACCAAAATGATTTAGCAAACAATGTTTTCTGCCATCTACGACGTGCATTTATTTATTTTATTTATTTATTTCAAGTAAAACTCTTTGTCTGGATTATTTCCGTCGTTATCTCTAAAAGAACATCTCTCAAACTTGTTAGCAGACACGATGTGCCCCTCAAAAGAATTACTGGCAACTTGGTGATTTCATGGCAGCCAGTTGTTTACTACTTTGAGTCTATTCATATATTTTCATACTGGTTTGAAGCTCAAAAACAGCGAGTCATTATTTTACGCAATAGGATATGCTCTGTCAACGCTCAAGAGATATTTTAAAAAAATAGTTTTTAATTTGCAGCGGGTGAGAAGCCTGTTCACATAATATGCTACGAATCACGCACTACTCAAGTCCGCATTTGAAAAGGGCACAGATCGTACAGCGTTCAAATAACACAGTCATAATACTATAATGGGGCTCATCCCTTGGTGTCGCGCCAGGGGTTATTAGATGAGAAATGTTATTTGTATTGATTCATTATTAATTATTAAAGTAAAGAATAAATAAAATTAATCTTTACTTGCTATATACGTTTGTACATCTATGCCCGGTTTATCCTATGATGAAAACGGTTCATGTACTCCATACCCTGTAAGATCTTCTGTTTAATGTGTAAAGATGTTGGACATAATAATTGGCAATTTTTACCATGATAACTACCTATTGTGTTTAACAAGGCACGTATTGTGCCATCGTGACCTTTGCAATAAAAACTGCACTGCCCAACCTCTTGCAAGCTGAAAACTATAGCGTTCAGACACAGAGGACGCTTTTGTAAAATTAGATCCCAGCATTCTTTGCGTATGTCCTCGTTTATATGCATGACAGTTTTCTCTCTTTTTCTATTTTTAGGCGGGATAGTTACGATATTTTGTATCAGTGACACGGTGGATAATAATAATTTCTGCCATATAAAAGAGATGTATTTTATTAATGGCGTGTTTTAAAATACGACATTACGTTTCGTATTTGTTTATTTACGAGCACTCAAAAAAACGTGGCGGCGCCCAAGAGAGTCGGGTACACTTCCGGTTGCTCGCATAGTATATTACGAATCTACGCATGCGTAGTCAGTAAGCCGCTGGCGCGACTAATAATGTATCCGAAGGTCTTGCCACACCGTGTTAAAATCACCGTTCTTTACTATTCGATTTCAAATTCTGTATTCTAAGGACTATGTCAAGATTTTTCCTTCACATTTATTTCGATTGCGTTCGATAATCAATGGGAAATGTGTTAGTGCAAATTTTCAATAGCACTTGGATATCGACACAAAAATAGTTTCCAGTGTGAAAAATGACTTTGATGTGGGTTCTTGACGTAAAAAGACCAAAGTATAACAATACTTTGTTGGGAGAGTACAAACTCGACCTTACTTCATGATAATGAATATTTCCCATGTCTACGCATTCACATAGTACTATCGACATGTAATACACGTAGCAATGATCAGTTGCTTTTTATTCCTTTGCTTAAACTATTGTCAAGCTTTTCATAACATTCTTTCAGACATGTGACACCGAACAGAAAACTATCATTTTTGGTCTTATCGTAGTTAATATATATAACTATACTTCAGAAGAAAATTAAAATCAAGTATTATTGTAATATCTCTACAATGTGTGGAGCAGTCTCAGTCAGAAAAATGTAACAACTTAGCAGGCTATTGAACAAGTCTTTTTTGGGAGTGGAGATTTAGACGAGCGGTTCTCTCTGTGGCCTCTCCGCTAGGCGACTGATGCCGAATGTTGTGGGTTCGAACCCGATTGAAAACTAGCCGTATTTACTACCCTGGGTTGGTAGCTCTGCTGGTGGACATAGTCTGGTGCCGAAGCATAAAACCCAAAATTTCGGCCCCACAATGGTTTTCGGTGGTTTCTGTATCTTCAAAGCCTACTGAATCAGGATCTGCATGATGCCACCCTGGCACCCTTGGGCATTTTAATATATATAAGATGGACGCCAAGATGGCTGCCAAAACATGTAAATGGTAATTTCTCAGCTCTATGAAATGTTATCAAAGTGATTTTGGTGTCATTTGCCAAGTAAACAGGGCCAAGAAATTTATTTCTTTCATTGCCGAACATGTCCAACTCTTAATTTGCATATAAATCCAAGATGGCTGCCAAAATGACCTCCGAAACAGGTAAAATACCATATCTCAGCTGCATGAGAGGTTGTTGGAGTCATTGTGGTACCCTTTGCCAAGTAAATGGAGTTACAGAACTCATATCTCTCATTACCTGACATGTATAACCCTTAATTTGCATAATAATCCAAGATGGCTGCCAAATCGATCTCTAAAACAGAGAAAATGTCATATCTCAGCTCAATGAGAAGCTGTTGGAGTCATTTTGTTATCCTTTGCCAGGTATATTGGGTCAGGCAATTCATATCTTTCATAAGTTGACATTTGCAACCCTTAATTTGCATAAAATATGCATAAAAATTTAAATACCTGTTTCAGTTTGTAACAAGTCATATCTCATAACACTATGTCACTGATTTTGGAGTCCTTCGGCATGTTTTACAGGTCAAAGAATCGGTATCTATTGTTATATTTATTGTAAAATCAACCATGAAAATCTGAAATTGATACTTACAATCCAAGATGGCTGGTAAGCTGATTTCCACAACAAATATCAAGGTATATCTTAACTGAAATGGCATCCTAGACTAATACATTTATGGTTCAAGGCTGAAGGATAAGTTTCTTTCGTTATATAAAATGTAAAATATTTCATTGAAAGCCACAATTACCACCCAATATCAACTATAGCCACACAAATGGATGCCACAAATACTTGAGTCGTATCTTAACCAACCAAGCATTCTTGAGACCTATTTTGTTGTGTTTGGTCAGGTTTTATTGGTCGCAGGGTTTTCATTACTTGTTTTCTGAGCTGGAAAAATCTTACTTCTAATACAGGGATTTTATCCCGCATAGCTGCTATAATGGTTGCCTAAAACATTACACCATATCTTAATTTATCCAGAATCTTCGATGCAAGGTTGTATGTGTTTGGGTCCGTTTGAGAGGTCATTGAATTTGAATTCGCATTTCCGTTCATATAAATTGTCAAGCCATCCTTTACATGAATTATATTATTCTTTTTTGACAAGAAAGATACTTTTCTTTTGCTACTTTTGACGACAAGTGGAGCGGTCTCAGTCAGAAAAATGTAACAACTTAGTCGGCTATTGAACCACTCTTTTTTGGGAGTGGAGATTTAGCTGAGCGGTTCTCTCTGTGGCCTCTCCGCTAGGCGACTGATGCCGTATGTTGTGGGTTCGAACCCGATTGAAAACTAGCCGTATTCTCAAAGGAGCTCAAAATTCAGAAGGGAGAGAGCTTCATCCCATCTCTCAGACCGGAAAGGTGTATGCCGAAATACAGGCTCAACGACTATTCTGAGGAAGAGTAGTCGCTGGTCGTCCGCCAGAAAAAAACAGTAAAAGCTATACAGGCAGGATGGCTGACTACCCAAACAGTTTCAAGCTCATCAATGATCTGTGTTGAGTGGTCCCAGCAGTAGCTTAGGCACTGGCCCCAGCAGTTAAACTTAACTGTTTGGTGCGCCATGGTCGGTTTTGGCGTAACTTTCTTAGACTACTTGTTGGCCTCAAACCTCCCCCTCAGATCAGATCCCTTCTCCGTTTCTATGTGCATTTCACCATCAGGCACAATCCCCATGAGATGGGCTTGCACTGCCTGACGATAGTACTTTCAAGGTACAATCCCTACGACAAGTATAGCTACAAAGTCCTCTGCCGGGAGTTTGGCGTCAGTGACATTGAAGACTTCAGTACAAGAG
>LD343079.1:285676-299825 GCA_001465055.1 Ptychodera flava
TTTCTCAATGGCTACATATATGTCACCCACAGCAAACACTCGCTGAGCAAAGATGCAGACCTTCAATGGCCAGGATTTTTTATCAGCCCCGACAGCAAATATTTCCTCACAAAGGACTTCTTCGGCTGGAAATAAAAACATATGAGGGCACTCAGCAAGAGGGTCCAATACTATTTCTTCAAAGACGATGGGACAAAAGGACAGTGCAAATGCTTTGTCCCTGCAGGCAGTGTTGGGGGTGCGGGCAGTGGATTGATGCTTGCAGGCATAGTCAGAATGAACGAAAGCATCGAGCTCTATGTTTACGGCATTCTGGGTGCCAAAACCAGCATCAGGAGGAGCGTCATCATTGGTGGGAGGTGCAGAACAGGCACGGGAGGAGCTAGATTTTCTCCTTGAGGTTGGTGTCACAAATGGGGACAAAGTCGTCAATAAGTGAAGGAGGAAAGACACGATTGATGAGGACAAAGTGAAGCTGTACATGGAAGTTTTGCCAACTCTGCCGGTGATGCCAAGCAAGATGCTAATAACATTGAGCTTGCCCAGATACTGTATTGTTGGGGTAGGCCTTCATAGCAGAGAGAGAAAGGCATGACAGGGGGTCAAAGACATTAAATAGAGACAGGGAGGAGTACAAAGAACATATTCCGTAGATCCAAAACTCTAATTGAGAGACACAGAGTCAACAACTGGAGGCCGAGAGGCAGAGAGAGAGAGAGAGAGAGAGAGAGAGAGAGCGAGCTGTCTTTGAGGATGAGGACTTGCAGCTCTTTTCACAAGAGATGGGGACTTGGTCCCTTTCATTGCTGATGATCCAAAGTTTTAAGAGGACTAAAACCCAAGAGCGGGACAGAAAAAATGGGACTTGATCTATGTCACAGCAGGCCTTATTGGCAGCGATCATGGTGTTTCTTCTTTTGATTTGGGCAAGTCACTGTCTTACGTGCTGCTGGACTTGCTGCTGACTTGCCATCTGACTTGCAATATATCTCTATTTCTCCTAAGTGCAAGACACTTGCAGTCAGTCAGTTGTGTGAAACAGTCGCTGGCTTGATGTCTTTGATGACATTTTCCATAACTTTCTGTATTTGGGAAGGCTGTCTTAAAGCTTCCTGTTGCTGACTTGCAGGTGACTTGCTCCTTGATTTCCGTATTTCTCCATTTTTCCAAGAGCAAGAAACTTATTGTGTGAGATGGCGGCAAGTGTTAGACAGAATAAAATAGATGAGTCATGCTCAGCTTTGTTCATCAGTCTGGCCAAAAGACCATTGAGATCCGTACACCCTTTCCAGAGGCAGTCATCCTCCTTACTCTCCATCGATGGGAAGAGGATGCACACCACCAAGAACAGATAGCTCCTAGACTCTTACGTGAAGGAGAAGATCCTCCGTATTGTACTGGCAGAGACGCTCTGATGGACCAGACAGATGCGGGAGAGGAGAAGGCTTTCATACTTGAGAACATCTGCACCTGTGAGGTCTCGATCCTCTTGGACCACATCCTTAGCAGTGAGGTTAACTCTCAGACAGCTGAGTTGCAAAAGCCTGCCCGAGGGAGGTGGCTGTAGCGCCACCATGTCCCCTGTTAGGAAAGAAAATGTAGACGAGACTACTCAGCTTGGTCTGGCCCCTCCTCATGGTCCAGCCATCTTTTTCTTGCAAGCTGCCAGTGCCTGACAGTGTGTGGAATATGACCGAGTCTGAGACATTGGCTACATACGGTGAAACATATCACTTGGGTGAGAGACCGTGCGTAGAATCTAGTGACGTTAAGAATCTCTGTTGAGGGTGGAAATGTCTCTTATTTGGGGGGCGAGATTTCCCGTGGATAAAACATTTTTGGCGGGAAAAGTGTTTATGAGTCACAAGAAAGGCAATGGTGGATTAGACATATTGTCTTAGCAGATTGAATTTCAGGTTGGTAAAATAAACAATGTTAGGAAAGTGTGCCTTAAAGTTTAAATCTTGAAAGGAATGCTATCTGAGTATCTATAGTGAGGCACCAAACTAATAATGACGTTACGGTAATACAAGAATATATTTCCACACAGACAGCAAGTATTAAGTCTTCCAATTGCCCACAGTAAGCGGACAGCAAAGTTGTTTAATATCTACTTCAGTCTCCACGGCTATTGCAAAGGGTTCATGGCCATCAAGAAACTGGCTTCAGCCGCCGAGGTCCCTGAAAATGTTGCCCAGGCTGTTTATATTTGCAACAGATCTATTTGCCATTCCAAAGCACATCCTGAAGCCAAAAATTCGACAATGGCACATCAAACCAGATCCACAAAGAGGACCTCCTGTTTCTTCCGTTTGATAAAGTGGGCAAGTTCACCTGCAAGTACACTCGTACCATCGTCGACGTCACTTCCCACTTCAAGGCTACTCAGATCCTGACTACCAAAGAGGCCACCAAGGTTCTCCCTGGCGTCGTTAAACAAGGCTCCCCATTGAAATTGCCAAAACTTCTTCAGGTCGACCTGGGCTCTTGTTTGTGGGCGCAGTGACTCAGCTGCTTGCTAAGCATTATGTCTCACACATAACAACAATATATACACACATACTGATTCTGTACATGTGTCAAATACGTTCAGTATACACGTAAGTATACTAATAACATGCAAAAGTACAGTGTACACTTAGTGTGCAAAGACCTGCATTACGTATACTCATGATATGCATAGAATTACGCTATGCATATCAACGTATTTGAATGTTCCATATACAAAGATATACGTTGCGTATGCAATTAATTTTGTGTTTTATATACGTCAATAAACGTAAATATGCTTGGCGCATATCAAACATTTAGTCCAGTGTCATTCAGGTGTGAAGGCATTAACGTCCATCGGGACCAATGAATTGTATAACGGTTCAAACAGACCTTGGCTGAGCTGTTCTTTTGGCATCAGTATGCTCAAGAGATGCAGCTCCTATCTAGAATGTGGTCGTCCTTGTTGGTAGCCTGGCTGTCAGCCATCGTTCGGGCTTTGAACTCAGAAGGCACGTAGTTGACAAGCAAATATCCTTCTAAGGCTGTAAAGGTTAGAATGGTGACGAAAAATCTTGTGTTTTTGCACACCATCCCATTGGCCTTCACAGCAAAAAGCTCCTTTCGGAAGTTGGTGTCTGTTACCTGTACCTCATAGTACGTATTTTATCCCACGATGCAACACTATTTGTATGCTTGGAGATCACCATTCTGCAACTGAGGGCGCCATTTGAAATATGACAGAAGTTATGTCCCAAAGTAGCCACAAGCTGAAAATTGAGGTCGTATGCATATGTGTTCTTGTATCCTCTTTTACAGTTACTCGCATGCCACTGTCCACAAGATATACATTTTTAGGTTTTTTGGATCTTTACCACATTATTCTATGTAAAGTTACATATTGTCAAAAAATTACAGTTGAGGTTCAATTTTATTACTTTTTACAGATATTTTTCTGGTTTTTAATTTATCATTCGGGAGCCTTCAGGAATTACACGGGGTAGGCCGGGGGAATTCCACGCACACTTGTACTGTAAATGTGACCCTCTCCAATCCTCTTGTCTTATTGTGAACTTCCCTTTGTCCGACATTCTAAAATTGACCAACCCCGTAATCACTGCAGTATTCCCCAAAGGAATTACTGAAACAATATCAGCTAATTTACATAACAATCAGTTTAATTGTTATGTAATTAGTGACAGAAATAACAGGGATAGGGCTTGCGCTTTGGGAGGGAAGGTCGAAATTTATAAAGCAAGCATTTTTGAAGTCATATGATATTTCATGCACTTGCTGGAGCGTCACTATATTTTATACACCTTAAATCTCGCTGAATACAACGCAATTGATATAAATCATGGTTGGGGGAAAGGTCAACTTTATTGCAGTTTGACTGAAATGTAGCCAACTTGCGCCAATAATAATAAGACTAGAAGAGAAATACAAAATTTGCAAAGTACTGTATAAAAAAAGAGAAAAATTTGCTCATGATGTAAACTGTCTGCTCTACCATGAATAGTAAGTGATGATGTACGCCACAAGGTAGCCTTGTCAAAGGGTAACAGTGAAGGTATAACCTCTTTCCAAGCTATTTAAATTACAGTAAAAACAGGTTGTTAACGTGCACTTAAATTCCGCTGAATACAACATAGTTTATATAACATCACGATTTGGGTAATGGTCAACTTTATTGCAGTTGACTGAAATGTAGACAACTTGCGCCAAACCCCCAACCAAACGTATGCTCCACCAGTCCACGTCATAATTATCGCTGAATAGCTAGAGCAATAAAATTTACAACTTCAGCCTTTACATTATTCGAAATTACCACATAACGTTCAAAAGCATTTGATTTCCAGTCCCCCTGATGCTTGATAAGAAGTGGGGGATACTAACATGTAACATGTAAGGCAAAAGTTGCACCTCCTCTCCTGAAGGAGTGACCCGAGTAATTTGCGGGTTTTTAACCACACTGAGACATACATTTAAGTATATTTTTGAACTTAAAGTGGGTTAAAGATGTCAGTGTTCGGACCGATGATTTGCTTGTTGTGACATAAGGAAACGATGGATTAGAGTGTTTACTAGTGGGTAAACTAACATTGTGCGGTACCCTCGTCGGTGCATCATCCGGACAACGCTTTGTGTGATCCAATTAAATATTTCTTGGCTTTTGGCTGCCCCAATAGACAGTCCGGCGTCTGTCATAAAAGTCATTGTGAGTAACCAGGAAACTTGTATTTGAGGCTGTTGCCTTTTGTGAGTGTTTACTTGTAGGTAATGCAAGATATGCAAATTTCAGATCTACCTTGGCAAGGTAAGCACCTGGCTTCCATAAGCAAACTACATTCGTCTCATGTATTAAAGGTTCCATTCTGTGGTGGCATCCGAGTTTAGGCTTCATTTAGAAGGCTTACTGCAATCATGTACGAACCATACTTTGTCAGTATTTGGTTTCGGATTAGCCCCAAGACTACTATCGATGGTTAGCTGTTGCTCAGTCACTGTAACTTTCATGCTATATTTTCTCAAGTATCTTCTTGTCGACTGCCGTTTCATTATGTAGTGACGTGAGAGATGCGTAATTGTTCTTGCAAACAGAACGGAGATTGCTGCTTGGATCGAGTATATGAAATCCATGTTTGAGTCCGTCTAAAATAAATTCATGGTCAATGTCATTCAAACATTTGAGTTCCCAAATGTTAAGTTGGCTTGTCAGTGGGCTAGTGACTGGGCCCTAAAGAAGGGCGCCCCCACTGACTACCATTGGCCTATTTTTTCTTTATGGTGGAGAAGCCAAGGTTGTTTCTTTCCACTGCCATTCTCGATGCAAATATGTGTTGGTATTGCAGTTGTTTCTGGTACAACCACTACGGTTCTGGAAGTCGAAGCTATGACAACTGCGTTGCTTTTGTTTGCTCACTGGACAATGGTTAGCCGCTTTGTGGCGCTTGAGATGGTACAGGGAAAGCAGCAGATCCAGTGTACCACATTTAATGCTAGTTGCCGCTGATTTATTATGGTTTTCATGATCATAGTTCATGAGGGATGCTGTTGTAAACGATTGAGCATAGTCGCAGATCAGGCTTTGGTCAACTTTTTGAGGTGCGGACAACTAATTTAGTTGTAACATCACTGACCAGTTCTGCTTCATTTGTTTCATCAACCGAGCCTTTTTTGGAGGTCACAAATATGGAAATTAGGGGTGGTTTTTGGTCTCTGCTCACCTTTCCTGCCATTAGCGCTGTCTAGTTTGACGAACTGCTGCATGGTTTTAGTGGCGGGATCTGTAAATTTACTTTTTAAAGTATCATTTCCAAGTGCTTCCAATAGGTGGTTGAGCTCAGCGTTGTTGGCCAGGCTTTTGGTTGGGGCAGGATGAGTTGTGTCGTCGGTTTGTTCCTGCTCCGCACCCCTTGTGGTGTGTTGCTTTTCACCTACATCTCTCGTGGTGTGGTTTCCACTGATGCCGCTCCAAACCTTGCGTAGCATACATTGCTGACCGATGGTGAGCTTCAAGCCAAATATATCGGAGGCTTCCATGGCTTCAATGGTTACGATCGAGGTTATCTGCAGTTTCTTTCACTAAGTCGTGTTTTTTGCACCAGCGAAGGAAGTCTGGTGATGGTTCCATTTAGAAAAAAATGCTCAGGATGTAAACCGTCTGCCCTAGCACGTATAGCAAGTGATGATGAGGACCAACCTCGTTAAAGGGTAATAGTGGAGGCATAACCTCTCTCCCAGCTGTTTAAATTACACTACAAACAGGTTGTTACTGTGCACTACAAGAAGGCAAGTTGTGGCTGATATAGTGCTTCACAAAAAAATATGTCATATGCATGGAGTCTATCGGGCAATCTGTTGACAATTTTCCCTGAACAAACACTGTGGGCAAAACGGCCCCTATTTTGTTCACTCAACATGTGACAATTTTTTGCTTCACATACGCTGAATGAGCGTAAAGAGAGCCAAATCAAGCTTCCGCGTAATGTTGAAAACTTCGCCGAATTTCCTAGCCGCACAGCTAAACATTCAGGAAAGAGATGCAGATTCCATTTCCTCATATGTTCCTCTGTCCATTATGGTATTTCGGCAATAATTTCATGAAGCAATTCTGAAAATACCGAAGCGAAAATACTCTATGCCAAAATAGGCGAAAACACGGCCAACAGCACAAACGATCGTAAACTCGTCATTTCATAAAAATAAGAGGGAAATTTAAAATACTAAAACCATAGAGTTTTAGTTAACCTTCATGAGATGCTTAATCTCAAATATTGTGAGAAATAACAGCGAAATAAAAAATTTGGTCCGGCGGGCTTTTTCAGATGTGTTTTTCATTTTACGATGTGCCGAATAATCTCAGTTCCCATGGAAAACGATGGCGTTTATGCGCGTCCGATCGGCCGAACAGATTGCACACTTCTCGCCGGTTCAATTTTTTTAATTCTGAACCAATGATAATGAAAATTGGCACGGTGATCCTTTGACTTATAAGCAAAAACCGTATCGCTTTAAATTTTCGAATTTCTCCGTAAAATTTGTTTTATTGCCATTCTATTTATTCTGATCACTGAAAAATACTGTTGCCGTCAACAATATGGCGATCTGACGGCGTTTACATGTGCAGAACAAGGGTCTGAAATTGACGCAAATTAATTAGCAAGTGTCTCCTAAATTGTACAGACCAAATACTTGTCAAGTTGTTGTCTTTTATACAAATTTTGGGTGAATATAAACCATGAACATCGCAGTAAATTGGTAAAAATAACACGAAACGGAAGTGAACTGGTGTAGAGTCTCCACTGTGAACGTGTAGTGAACGTTATCGATCGATATTCTTTTGTTGCAAATTGATACAATATTGTGTTGCATACCCGCGGATCGCATGGCGCCAAACTTGTCCAAAGAGCGCCAAAATATGCTGAGACATAAAAGCATCACCAATAAACAAACTGTCTTCGATTCAATTTGAGTGGAAGAATACAACAGACACGTTGATTTTATGGTACATAAGTCAATATATACGGGCTGTCATGGAAAAATTCATGACGTAACCTGAAAATACGAGCGACAGGCGAGCAGATTCCGATCGATATTTTATAGAAATGAAATGGATGCAATGTTCGCTGTCGTCACTAGCAACCAGCCCCAAGCGTTGTCCAGCCGGGGGCGCTGTACTTAACAATTTAGGGCCCTTTTTGCCCATAGTTAAAGCAAGCTATATCTTGGTCATTTCCCATACTCATGACCAGGGTTTACGCGGTCTTGAATATTCTCATGGTCACTGCCCTTCATGACCTTGAATTCAAGTAGTAATGTTTAGCACTTTCTGGAAATTGAATTAGCTGTGTGTTAGTCCAGTCAAAACAGGGTTAGACCCACCACAAATTGCAACATAATTTTTTTTCTTCAGAATGCATTTTAGAGAGGTACCCAGAACAACATATTCAAAGTTAACTCGAATTCAAACCGGGAAAATATGTCTAATTTGCATAAATCAAATATGGCTGTCAGCCATTTGACAAAATAACATAATCGGCCATATATCACATGAAATCAGTGATTTAAATGTCTGATATTAGTTATTTTGCTCCAGGAATCATTTGGAGATACTATGATTTATATAGGCACTTCGTTAATTTGAACATTTTAAATATAGCGGCCAACATTCCTACAAAATACATTTTCGGTCATATACCACGCATTAAACAAGCTTTGGCTATGCAACGTTTTAGAAAGGCCCTTTATAATTTATATCAATGCGTGAAAAGGCTAAAATACAGAGTGTATTGACCTTGTATTTTTGCTTTTTTTGCTGCAAATTCAGACAGATAAACGTAAACACAGCATTTATGGTAAATACAGGGAAATGCAGCCTGTATTTACCTGTATATGAACTAATGATACATGGTAAATACATCTCCGGTATTTGCCTATATTTAATGATGATAAAGGGCTACATTTGCCAGTATTAAAGTGTATTTCAAGCCAATGTGCTGGCAGCGCTTCCTACTTATTTTTCACGATTTACATAAATTCCGGTTAATACAGTTCTGTATTTATATACCAACGTTACCATGTACGGCATCTGTAATTATTCATATTGGGTTTGAGCTTCTAAAACATTAGAATGCTGGCAGTGAACAATACTTGATTTTCAAAGACTAATTTTATGTAGTCACTAAATAGTGAAGTATATTCTAGATATACTATTCTGTATCCGGCTTGATCTCCACATGCAATACAGTCTAGATCGTTGTAATTAGATCTATCTTTCATCGGTTTTATTTTCCAATAATACGATTTCGATTAATTCTCAGCCCTTTTCTTCATATCCTTTAGAAATTCTGTAACACAATCAGTACCTGTGAATGTTTTTTTACTAAAAACTTTCGGCTTGTTGCCTGGCCATCGTTCAATCATAATATACAAAATACAAATTGGAATGTGCAGGCCGGTGCCATTCTCAATAATTGCCTCAGTATCTGCATACACGACGTAGGGACAGGGCACCTTCTTCTTATGTCTTTCGAATTGACATACTTCCTTAGGAAAAACTGGCTAAGCAGTGTCTGTTCCACAGTATACCTGATGTATTTCTAATTCTTCTGTTGACGCAAATCCTTGCTTACAAACCATACAAATACACTTCTGTCTGCGCTCATTCTTTCGAATATTATGAGAATTAAGAAGGCAATTTAATTTAGTAATTGATACGAAGTGGCCGCCGCCGGGGCCGACTATTAGTAAAATATTTGCTATCTGTGCTGTATCTCTCTTCGGAACCGGAACGGTTACGGTTCCGCTACAGCCACTATATAACACAGTTATGCCGGACAGGTCGAGATCATTTTCGTAGATCTGAAATACTTGAAGTTTGACCCCTGGATTTTGCTGCTCGAAGCGCTTGAATACAGTCTCATTGGCGGGCGTAGGAAATGGTATTCCATCCCAACAGTAATCGGCGACAAATGGGGCGTATGTCTTCCAGTTCCTCCTTACCTGACCACATTTCTTTTTGCGAAACTTTTCATCACCTAACTTTATACTTGCCACGACTGCATATTGGAAGCAGTTCTCGCTGCCGCTAGGTAGAATTAGATCGCTCACACAAAGCTTATTTATTAACCATTGAGGAAGTTTGACTGCGCTGTCGCGTGAGCGGCCGGCCCCCAGTACAACTTCTACTAGAATTACTTCAAAATTAAGTATCTCCTCGAGAACGAGACCCGAACCCTCGACATTTCCAATTGTATCAAGCATATGGTCGTAGCGATCTATTAATTGCTGTTTTATATCCGATCCTCTTACATCTTTTGTGTATGTATCTTTTAATATAACAGGCAATGTACGAATTTGTGTATTACCGTTTTTTGGATCCACTAATTTGACTTCCATATCTGCATAAACAGAGTACATCTTTCTTAAACACGATTGGAACTAAATTGGGATAATTGGATTGGCAAAATTTCTCAAAAATTTAAGGAATTTGTTAAATATTACATCATATTTACTAACCATCTTTAAAGTTTTACTCAAAATTTGCGATATTGTGCTCATGTTATGAGAAAGAATCATTGCATGACTGCATCTAATGCAATATTGTACCATACGTATGAACAATATTTATATTTGAATGAAAATATGCGAACTTGTCTATACTTTCTTTGGGTACTGAAATACTAGTTACAATCTCGATTTGTTACTTTTCCCCAACCAAAATGAAGTTTTTCGATCGATTTAAGGTTTAGTTAGTCAGGGTCATTTCAAAAGTGCCCTGACCACATTTAGTGTTTATTAAGCCCCAAATTGACGAAAAAGTAAGGGACATTTTAAAAGTGCCCCGACTCAAAGTCATTAAATAGACACATTTTATGCATTTTGTGTCCCTTTTTTATGACATTTACACAAAAATACCACCTTTTCACAGAAATGAATACGATTTAAGGGATATACAATAATTGACGTGTTTTTGTTGTTGTGTTCGATGAAAACAATATTTTAATTTTTACAGTATTCTATCATTTTGTAAAATTTAAGCTGTAAAAATTTCGATTTCATCAAACTTTCGTTATATTTACTCTCATCCAATTATCCCAATTTAGTTCCAATCGTGTTCTTATACCTTCGATATCAATCGTTTCGATATCCTCGACTCGCTTGACTTCAGGAAATTCTTTTCGTAAAATAGCCCCGTCGAATGCTTTTCGTAAGCCCCGCCTAACGTCAATATTCTCATCCATAATAATCTTTATAATATATACTATTCCAAATTTTTTTTAAAAAAAGAAAATATTCTATGATAGGTCATCAAAATCCACTATAATATTTTTGTCTGCATTTATTTGTTTATATATCTCACCTAATCTTTCTAAGTCGACTAGTTCTTCCGCGTCTTGATTTTCTGGTTTATAAGGTGTTACACAAAATAACCTCTCTATAGTGAAAGAAAGATTACTTTTAAATAAGCGCGGTTTAAATTCTAAGAATTCTACCTTACTACCTTTTCGGATATTACGAGGTACAATAGCAGGATTTTCTCTGGCTGGCAATCGGCTCACTGCTTTAAAACCACAGTCGATTTCTTGAACTATATCAATACATGTAGCGAAATCGTCTCCTCTTTTAAACCGAAATTTAAAATACTTTGTCTGTGTGTCGCTCCGTCGCTTTTGATACACTTTAGAAGGATTGTAAAATAATACATTATTCTTAGAGGAAAGGCTTGCAGCATAACTTTTAGCGGCGGATGCATCGAAACTTTCACCTAAGCTACGGAATACTATTAAATCGGTAAACTTTTGAAGACTTGGTCGCCAACGGACACACATTTCATCGCATGTAGCAAGACCTTTTGAACCATATTTAGGCCCGATATTGAAAACCACTTCTAGCTCACTGTCTACATATATAATTGGATCTACATATTCACCAAATACTAATTTGCCTCCATCACTGATTTGAACGTTTTCTCCACTTTCAAGTTTTTTTATTGCATCTGAAATAGAAAGGATTGCCATTTTCTTATCGTAATATATCTTTACGAAAAATAATTTTAATTTTTTTTTTCTATGATGTAGATAGCACAAAAATGCCATACATATTCATAAATGGACCAACTGGAAGCGGTAAAGATCACGATGTAATAAATTTGGCGGGCGCCACCGACCACATTATTTGTGACTCAAGTATAATTCAACATCTGACTTTTTCTCGAATCCGGGGTGTTTCTGTGGCGTCGGAAGAAAAAAGATTGTTTCAAAGGCATTTGACTATTTACACAGTTTCATTATCATATTCAAAGATATGCCTTTTGATTATTGTAGGCGGAATATTCTGACTCGAGCAAGACAATATGAAATAGCCGCCTTAAAAGAACTAGAAGAGATTCATGATAAGTTCAAACAAGTTTTCTTAGAAATTTGTAATGACTACAGACTTCCATGTTTGGTAATTAGTAAGCCACTTACGCCTGAAGTTCTCAAGAATATACTTAATCCAACAATTGATACAGAGACAGTCGGACCAGTAGATTTTCCTCGAGCTTTTGACTTTGGAATTGCCTGGGGCGGCCCTTCGGTACGCGGTAGCGGCAGTCAGGGATTTTTTAATAGACGGCTTTTCCGAAGATGAACTTGAAAAAGCTTATTATCCACCTGGCCAAGAACAAATAGAACAACCTCGAGTCTCACTCAAGAACTTACACAAACTTCTTAATGCTTGTGAATCTGTGTGTGCTTATAATGCTCCGTTTGACTTACAGGCACTTGATATGATGAAGGGACAAGACTTTTGAGTTACTTGTCTATGGCTCATGTCATTTGTGTACATTATACTTCAACCAGAACTTATTGATAAAGCTGAAAAGGGGGGACTCGAAAGAACAGTTTATAACAATATGAGAAGTCGCTTTGAAGATCTTGCAAACTTAATATGTTCCCCTTCGGGATGTTCATCTGGAGTACCACCTCATCCACATACAGCCTGCAAAGATGCAATAAGTGAACATTACTTACGACAATACATGATAAATACTTGGCCGGGCGGATGGAAGAATGGTGGTAAACTGACACGTTCGGCTTTCAAGAAATTATGGCTTGCTCCATGGTACTTATTGAATAACTTTCGTAATTACTTACGTTAGTACTTGCTTAAGTACTTGCGTAGTACTCACCAAGTACCAGCACAGGAACTTCATAAGTACTACAGAGTACTTACGAAGTTTTAATAACATTTTCCTCTGGCTCCCAACTATTGAAACTTTCTGGATAACCTTTTCATTTTATTGGATAATATTTCTTTCCTCTAATTTTTTTCGTCTTCAAAATTCGTTCTACTCTGTACAGCTCGTCTGCACCAGCAGCGCTCTGAAGTTCATCGGAATAGAAAGTGCCGAGTATTTCCTCTCCATTCAGATCTTTTATCTTATAAACAGGCGGCGTTCCCAGTCCAGCTGCGTATACCACTTTTAAAACTATGAAAATCTCCTCTGTTCAATTTGGTAAATATCCTTTCCTGAAAGTGGTCTTGTATTTTATAATTCGGTCCCGTTCTCCCGGCCTGAACTTAGGATTAGCTCCCATGGCTGCCAACTCAGGACCGTAAAGTGTATAAAATGCCTGCCAATCGTTGTCCTCTGTTACATCAATGGGTTTCATTTTGATACTTCCGTGTACGGTGTTATTGTAATTCTCGAGAAGTTGTGGTAGAATATCGAGCCATTTTCGTGTCTGTCTGTATGTGAAGTATTTCCACATCATTTTCTTCAGATTCCGATTAAGACGTTCCACGACACGAGCTTTTTTGTCACTGTAGTTGTGAAACCAGTGAATTCCCGACTCCTCCAGCCATTTCTGCATTTTTCGGTTAGTAAATTCCCGCCCCTCGTCTGTCTGAAGTTTGTTGGGTTGCCTCCCGGATTTCTTAATTATGTCTTGTAGCGCCTTCAGAGTATCATCTGCCGTTTTTGACTGTATAGGCCTGGCCCATGCATATTTACTGAGCATATCGATTACTGTTAGCATGTATCGAATGTTTTTATTCTCTTTTGCGAACGGTAATCCGAATTCCACAAGATCCGCCTTCCAAAACTCGTCTATCGATGATACGAAAACGCGCCTGCCACCCGTAGCACCGCGATTACGAGGTACCGGTTTATGTAGATTATAAGTTAGCTGAGTTTTTAACCAGTCCTGTACCTCTTTCTTAGTAACTTTTAGTCCGTTGGCGCGTGCTGAAAAATATAATTTTTGTACACCACCAAACCCACTTCTTGGGTTATAATATAATTTTCTAAGAGTTCCTTCGATGTTTCTATTGGTAGAGAGATCGGGCGAAGCCATGATTAGCTATATTATGCGAAAAACTGTATGTCGTACGGATGCCGTAAATGAAATGCTAGTTTACTGAATGGTGTATTTTTCAATTGTCTGATTAGGGAAGTCACCTCCCGTTGTGACAGCTCCATTCCATATTTAAGCAATAATGCACCCCCTCCCGGCTCATAATGGACGAAAGCAAACTTTGCACGACATAATGTAGAGGCGAAGCAGAGTACATTATGGAGTGCAAAGTTTGCTTGAGTCCATTATGGGCCGGGAGGGGTGCATTATTGCTATTATTTTATAGTTTTGGCAATGCCAGTGAATTTGTAGTT
>LD343079.1:324595-356311 GCA_001465055.1 Ptychodera flava
GTGTGTGTGTGTGTGTGTGTGTGTGTGTGTGTCTGTGTCTGTGTCTGTGTCTGTGTGTCTGTGTTTGGTGTGTGTATTTCAAAATGACCAACTCCTAAACCGCATCACCTAGCATCAAAGGATCACCAAGAAAAATGGAAATGCCAAATTAACAACATACAAATGAGGGGGAAAGGAAAGACAATCCTGCAATATTCTTTAAACGTAGGTCAGATTTTGTTGAAAATTGGTATGCTGTTTTCTTGAGGTATGCTTATTAGGTGTTTACAAACGGAGTGAAATTTGCATTTTTAGGTCGTTTCCTCTGAAATTGCTTGTCCGATTGCTTTGAGAGTTGGTATCGATGTTGCTCGGGATGACCTTAGTCAGCTTTTACAAAATTTTTATATTGTTTTAATTTAGGGTCAATTTTCCTATCGTTTGGTCAAAATTTTTTTATCCAAAATCTGCTCATCTGATACCCTTGATATTTTGTATACAGGTTAATAAGGTTGATCAAAGTGTGATGTTTTGAAATTCTTATGAAAATTGCGTTTTTTATTTTTCGGGCAATTTATGTCAACTTTTGGTCACAAACCTTGTTTCTCAAAAATTGGTCTTCTGATGGCTTTTGTATTTGATTTATAGTTTCCTAGGGTTAATGCTAATAAGATATATTGAAATTACGATTGAATTTGCAGTTATGTATTTTCCGGGTAAATTTTGCCATTTTGGTCAAATGATTTGTTTCCCAAAAACCACTCTTCTAATAGCTTTGCACAAGTTGTGATGAAATATTCGCTTCGATTACACTTTATGCAGCTGTAGTATGCTATCAAAAATTTCATCCTTGATCAACATATGTGTTGCAAAAGGTTGTTCTCTGCATAGCACAAAGGAGCTGCATAACACAAAGGAGCTCTATCCTCTGTTAGGTCGCTTGTTTTAAATTTTATGATAAATATCTTCAAATTTGTAATTTTTGAAGGGTTTCCTAATTTTTGACCAAAATAAATTACAGAAACAGTCTTCTTTATTGATTTGAAATTTGGTTTGCAAATCTCTATAAATGTTCTCATACATATATTGCTATATCAGAATAAATGATCAATTGTAATAAGTCTGATACACAATTCACCAAATACCATTAGTTGTCGTCGATGTATAACAAGGCCGTATGATTATCACTAAAATTAGATGGCGATGTTTCCAGATCTTTTACTCTCCCTTCAGGTTAATGATAATCACCTCACTACCATCAGTTAACGAGAACAAATGCTGTTTTGTTTCGTACCTTCCACAGATCATTTCTGCAGGTCACAGTAGCATATTTGCGTAGCTTGAACAAGTGGAGCATTCAGGTTTGGATTATTCACCTGGTACAACGACTGCAAAGAGTCGCTGTTTGAGAGATTATTGTACTCGGTGGTCGATGGGTGGCATACTGCCTCAGTAATTTTGAGCTGTAGGCTCTTGGAAACTCGTCATATTATTACACATTTCCTAACATCATCAATTTATTGCGTCATTGCTGTAATTTTTCGATCAGATTCGAACTAACAATGTACGGCACTAAGTCACCTGGCGAAGATGTTAAAGTCAAAACTACTCGGCCAAATGCCAACTTTTTTGAAGGTGGTTCAATAACCGACCTGAATTTTATATTTATTCTGACTGCGACTCCACATGCTGTGGAGATTATGAACACTTGCACTATCATACTCGCTATCACACATCGCACACAAGGAAAATATATCAAAGACATGAATACACCGCTTAACTAGGCGAAAGACAGCCCCTGGGACAATTCTGTTCACCAATCGAGCTACCAATCCAGGGTAGAAAATTCAGTAAAATGTCGATCAGCCATTCGATCTAACAACGTACATACCCAGTCACCTAGCGAATGCATCACAGTCAAAAGTGCTCGGACAAATTCCCTTCCCCGCCTTACAAATGCATTGTTCATTTACCAAGCTATGTTGAACGAGATTTAAACTAAATTATAACCAGATATGAACTGAATATGCTAACGTGTTTAAAAACAGGTTCATTAATAGTAGTAAGATTCACAGAACAAGGAGATATATGTTATCACTATATGTAGCAGGTTTTTTTCAACTTCGCGCAGTACTCATAGCGTTAAATCACTAATTACAAAACTTTATTTAAAATGCAAATGAGCTTTTAATTAACTTGACACTACTAAATGCTTTATGGGACAATTAGATATCCATCAAATCAACATTTGTAGCACGTTTTATCTATTTTAATTCTGTAATTTTAGAGTAATGTCACTAATTATGAAGTTCATGACATATGCAAATAAACCCTAAATTAACTTGACACTGTTCAATGATTCATAGCACAATTAAATATTTATCAAACCAATATCTGTAGCACGTTTAACAAAATTTTGGTGCCAAAATTTCAGAGTTATATACCTAATTACAAAGTTTATTAAATACGCAAATGACCCCTTAATTAATTCACACAACTAAATGCTCTACAACAAAATTAGATATCTGTCCGATCAGTATCAGCAGCAGATTTCATCACATTTGGTGCAGCTATTTTGGAGTTATATCACTAATTACAAACCTTGATAAAATATGCAAATGGCCTATTTGTTAACTTGACAATGCCAAATGCTTCTCAGGACAACTAGATATTTATCAAAACAATATATTTACCCAATTTCACTGACTTGGGTGCTGTAATTTCAGAGTTATATATTACCTAACTACAATGTTCATTAAATAAGCAAATGAACCCTTAATTAACTCCACACAACTTCATGCTTTACACCACAATTAGCTATGTGTCGGATCAGTATCTGCAGCAGATTTCATCACATTTGGTACGGTTATATCAGAGTTATATCACTAATATAAAACTTCATAAAATATGCAAATGAGCTATTATTAACTTGTTACTGCCAAATGCTTCGAAGTATAATTAGATATATATCAGATCAATATTTGTTGTAAGTATTATTAAGTTTGGTTTAGGAATTTCAGAGTTATCTCACTTAAAGGCAGGGGGAGCCTATAAATACCCCCTATCTCCCTGGGCATTCATAATCCAACATGAGTGGCACATGGTAACAACGTCAACGAATGCTCCCGAAAATCTGGAGCTTTCAACAACCATGGTGTAAATTAAAGCACTGTTCCAACATATTACGTTTTGTGAATACTTGTTGGCATCACCTTGTTGGCGAAATGCTCTCATTTTTTCCATTTTAAGTAGATTTTTGATGCCAAAACTGCTTCGATGCCATGTTCGAAGCGTCCAACAAACAATAGATGAAAGCATTCAACAGCTGCCAATCACGAGGGGACGCGCAAAGGTGCAAAACGATCAAACATTTGTTGTGTACATCGGATCGATTACGATGTCAACAATGAATAAACGATTCTTTTAACCATAGACAGTGGAGGGGGGAAGACCTCCACTTTCTATGTTTTAACTGAGCAAAATACTTGACCAACGGTTACTGAACACGAATCTCAGATGAGTTCAGACACAAATGGACTATTTCATGGTTTCAAGCAGATTGCCTCTCCCTGTTTGTTTGTTGATCTGTGTACCTGTAGGCCTATGAATGGGTGATGTGTATGTTGACCTGCAGTACAATATTTTACGATAGATCTCTTTTGGAAGTATATTGTGGCCTAGCCCTGCGTACGATGCCGTGGCGTCCCGGCGTTATACTGCCTCCCACCACAGCTATGTTGATTGCCATGGACAAAACCGGCAACATGCAGATCCAATTTGGACGGAGCACGAAAAACTATTAACTGTTTTCGGCCGAAATCAACTCGATTCCGATCTATGCATACCCAAATCACTCAACCGCTCACAGACTGCGAAAAAAATGCTCTCGTGACGTCCAAAACCGTTGTTTGCTGGCGATGCACGGTCAATGGCCCATGCAGTGGATGGCCATCGGAAACGTTCACGCCACGATTATACAGGTGCCCATGAGCTGCATTATTTCCTGTTGGGTAGGGGCGATGAAACTAGATCGCGATTGATTCATCTGTGTCAGATTTGACCAAAAAGAGACACTTGACATAGATTATAGCACCAAATGTTGACCGTTCAGACTCATGATGAAAGGTCTGAAGATGCCGTGATGTCGTTCTTCTCTATACGTTTTTCTGAGCTTGTTTTTTACTATCTGACATTTTTTTGTTTTTTTTTGTTACCTCTTTTACTTTCATAGTAACTTAGGATTCATTTAATTCGCAGATTTATAGACTTATGTTCTTCTTCGATTGTTTGAAACTGATTTTGCTATCGCGATATAGATATTGCGTTCGCACTGAGGTGTCTCGAAACTTACGTCATTCACTGAATAATTTTCGGACAAACTCAAGAAATTCGACAACTACAAACGAATAGTCGGCAAAATTTACAAAGACTAGCAATAATAATTATGGTCATTCCACCGTCTTTAGCTAAGCGGACTCGCTTGGCGGAAGCAGTATATAACGATCTGAGTTCCCATTTTTACCCTACCGTGTGAGTGTAGTATTCGAACGAGTGAGATCATAATCTTACGCTGTTCCGAGTGCCCTGGAGATTTTTTATAATATACAATAAATTGACCTTATCAAAATAACTCTGTTTTACAATGCTTGGATATTGATATGTTTTCTATACTTTTTTACTTTTGATTCGAAGTCTTTTGATTCTCCATTGGCGGCAGCACATGTACGGTTACAACCGTCATGTGATGACCGGAGTGTGCTTGTCAAGTTGTCAGGAAGTTGTTCAGAAGAAAAAGCATTTTGTATTTAGAGGCTGCAGTTCGGGATTTTTCAAGATGAACAACACATTATACATTTCCTACATCTTTGAAACGGGGATTACGGTAATCTTTCATGTGATGAAAATTTTTTGAATGTCTTTGCCATGTGTTCCCCCGATGAGTGTGAACTGATTCTTTGTTAGTAAAAATCGTCAGAAATGGTCCAGTGGCCGTGATAAAATAGACACAGATGTAAAACCATTGCGAGGAAGATAGTAAGAAATTCACATTGCAATATTTGCTGTCCTATTTCTCAGCAGGAATAATCAATTTTTATACGTTGTGTATAAGACCAGCAAGCAGGTGTTTGGCGTTCAATTGCTTCTATCATAATGATCTTGATCGTAGCTGTTTGGCGAGAAGACAGCGGGTACTTATAATCTCGCAAAATTATTGATATCATGTCTTTGTATTGAAAATTTTCAATCGGAGGCAGCTCAAATCAACAGCCGTGGTATATTGGCAATCATGCTCTCACTGGACACCTAATTACCTGCTATCAACAGGTAACATTCGTCGTAATCTTGTCTAATTCTGCCCCGCCTTTTGTACCGTCCAGAAATTTCAAAGCTAGAATTTTTTAACCCTGACATAAAATACGGCGACCTTGCACACAAATGATCATTCAACTGTTTCTGTTGGGATTTGTTGGTTTTTTAATTTGTTCCGACGCCCCGGTAAAATTTTTTCAATACGATACACAGTTTGAATTTTTTTCAAGGTAAATTTAGTATATTCCCAGTTTGTGGGGTAAAGTTGTCTGGAGTGAAAGTTTGAGTTGACTCTGATAGAGTAGACGTCGAGCCCGGCACAGTTGACTGAGATCCGGTCGGTTTGGGGTCGTTTAGTTCAGAAACCTGCAGAGTTCTGTATGATCACCGTTCGGCATTTGGGTGAATTTTTATTGGTCAAAGTAATTCAGTAACAATATACGCAAGATTCTTTGTGTTGTTTTTGTCACCGTCATACGCGTATATGGACGGTTTTTGATGAAAAACGGTAAAAATATCCAGTGCTCGTAAATGCATGCAAAGTTTATTCAGTGACTGTTTACGCAGCAGTCGTAAATACGGCTAGGATTTACCACCACGTAAGAACTGTAAACACCGCATCAATAGTCCATACGAAAATTTTGTGCTGAATCGAGGGAGATAACAATTGCAGTAGGAAAGGTCAGTCCACCATCCGTCAAAGTTGTTGATGGGAAAAATCTTCACTGTGCACCAACTACATGAGTGGCTGTTATAGTTGTACACATAGTTCCATGGGCTTTCCACTGTCCCTTGTTACGAGCTATGTTCAAAGTGTGTCAAGCTACGAATATTTTCATGTATGGAGTTACAGACATCGGTGAAGTACCGGTACGTTGATTATGTTCAAAACCACTGCCTGTTTGCTCCTCATTGTTTTTTTTGTGTCCCTAACGTCGACTGGCTCTATGTGCGTACAAACATAGCAGTCGGGATTAAGATTTCCTGGATAAATAGATACACTCATCGTTTATTCCGCCTCTGACGCAAAGATACATGCTGTTTTACATGTGCCACTCCTAGGCCTTGTGATCGATTTCCATACCTTTAAAACAAAAGTTCATTAAATATGCCAATGAGAAGATAATTGACATAACACTCACAGTATCATTATAATGTTCTTAGATTGTCATCTGTGAAAAGTTTCATGAAATGTGGTGCAGTATTTCTTGATCTATATCTACACTGTCATTACCGTCTCCATAGAGAAACCATTGTACGAAAAAAAACGATATTGCATAGGTTCATTAATTAATATGCAAGCCACATTAACCAAAATCTAATCAGTTCTTGCAAGTAGCATATGGTACCTGTGTACCAAAGTTGACTTGAATTTGTTCAGGCGTTTTTGAATTATCGTGTAGACAGAAAGACAGACAGACACACACACACACACACACACACACACACACACGGACAGACAGACAGACATCGCAATGACATTAGCCCACATGTTTACACACGTGAGCTAAAAATGGGAAAAAATTATATAGAACAAAACAACAAAAAAACATTATTGTGTATCCCTTTAATGGGATTCATTTCTATGTTACGGTCTTATTTTTACGTAAATATGTTATTTAGAAACGAGACAAA
This sequence comes from Ptychodera flava, assembly GCA_001465055.1. NCBI lineage: Eukaryota > Metazoa > Hemichordata > Enteropneusta > Ptychoderidae > Ptychodera > Ptychodera flava. The sequence goes on from LD343079.1 coordinate 331,520, forward strand.
ATGCAAAAAGTTTCTCTACTTGATGACTTTTGAGTCAGGGCTTTTGTCCCTTACTTTTCGTCAGTGTGAGGCTTAATAAATACTAAATGTAGCAGAGAACATTTTAGTGACCCTGACTGAATAAACTGTAAATCGCCGAACAACTTCATTATGGTTTGGAAAAGTGACAAATCGAGACTATAACTAGCATTGTAGTACCAAAGAAAGTATAAACAGGTTATCATTTTTTTCAAATATAAATATTGTTCATACGCATTGAGCAACATTACATTAGATACTGTCATGAAATGATTCTTACTCATACAGTTTTAGATATGCTTAGTATGGAGTAGTATGAAACAAAGTTCATAAGTTCTTGAGAAATTGTGTTAAATCCAATTATCCGAAACTAGTTCTAATCATTATGTAGCAGTTGTTACAATTATTCTGACTGCGACTCCTACACAAGCTGTAGAGTTCATGAAGCACTCGCACTAGCTGCAAGATATAAACAGGATGACATTATCTAATCAGATATGAACCGAATATGCTCACATGTTTTACAACAGGTTCATTAATAGTAGTACCCTTCACAGAACAATAAGATATATGTTATCACTATATGTAGCAGGTTTTTTCAACTTCGCATAGTACTCTCAGGGTTTAATCACTATGCAAATGAGCTGTTAATAAACTTGACACTACTCAATGCTTCATGGGACAACTAGATATCCATCAGATCAACATTTGTAGCACGTTTTTTTTTAATTTAGTGCTGTAATTTAAGCGTAATGTCACTAATTATAAAGTTCATTAAATATGCAAATAAACCCTAAATTAACTTGACACTGTTCAATGATTCATAGCACAATTAAATATTAATCAAATCAGTTTCTGTAGCACGTTTCACAAAATTTGTTGCCGTAATTTCAGTGTTATATACCTAATTACAAAGTTTATTAAATATGCAAATGAACCCTTAATGAACTTTACACTACTCAATGCTTTACAACACAGTAAGATATCCGTCAGATCAGTATATGCAGCAGTTTTCATGACGTTTGATTCAGTTATTTCGGAATAATATGACTAATTATAAAACTTCATGAAATATGCAAATGAGCTAATTATTAACTTGACACTGCTCAATGCTTCTCAGCACAATTGGATATTTATCAGATCAACATTTGTAGCAAGTGTCATCAAATTTAACGCTGTAATTTTAGAGTAATATCACTAATTAAAAAGTTAATTAAATATGCAAATGAACCTTAATTAATTTTACACTACTAAATACTTTACACTACAGTTAGATATCAGTCAAATCAGTATCTGCAGCAGATTTCATCACATTTGGTGAAGTTATATCGGAGTTATGTCACTAATTACAAAACTGCAAATGAGCTATTTTTAGCTCACGTGTGTAAACACGTGGGCTAATGTCATAGCGATTTCTGTCTGTCTGTCCGTGTGTGTGTGTGTGTGTGTGTGTGTCTGTCTGTCTGTCTGTCTGTCTGTCTGTTTACACGATAACTCAAAAACGTCTGAACGGATTCAAGTCAAATTTGGTACACAGGTACCATATGCTACTTGCAAGAACTGATTAGATTTTGGTTAGTGTGGCTTGCATATTAATGAAGTTATGCAATATCGTTTTTTCCGTACGATGGTTTCCCTATGGAGACGGTAATGACAGTGAAGGCATATATCAAGAAATACTGCACATTTCATGAAACTTTTCACAGATGACAATCTAAGAACATTATGATGATACTGTGAGTGTCATATCAATTATCTTCTCATTTGCATATTTAATGAACTTTTGTTATTAGTGTCATAACTCTGAAATTCCAGCACCAAACCTGATGAGATTTGCAACAAATATTGATCTGATGTATATCTAATTATACTTAGAAGCATTAGGCAGTGTCAAGTTAATAAATAGCTCATTTGCATATTTTATGAAGGTTTGTAATTAGTCATATAACTCCGATATAACTTCACCAAATGTGATGAAATCTGCTGCAGATACTGATCTGACTGATATCTAACTGTAGTGTAAAGCATTTAGTAGTGTGAAATTAATTAAAGATTCATTTGCATATTTAATGAACTTTGTAATTAGGTATATAACTCTGAAATTACGGCACCCAAGTCAGTGAAATTGGGTACAGACATTGTTTTCATAAATATCTAATTGTACTGGGAAGCATTTGGCAGTGTCAAGTTAACAAATGGGTCATTTGCATATTTTATGAAGTTTAGTTATTAGTGATATAACTCCAAAATAACTGCACCAAATGTGATGAAATCTGCTGCAGATACTGATCCGACAGATATCTAATTGTTGTGTAGAGAATTTAGTTGTGTGACGTTAATTAAGGGTTCATTTGCATATTTAATGAACTTTGTAATTAGTGATATTACTCCAAAATTACAGCGTTAAATTTGATGAAACTTGCTACAGATGTTGATCTGATAAATATCCAATTGTACTCAGAAGCATTGAGCAGTGTCAAGTTAAAGATTAGCTCATTTGCATATTTCATGAAGTCTTATAATTAGTCATATAACTCCGAAATAACTGCATCAAATGTGATGAAAACTGCTGCACATACTGATACGACAGATATCTAACTGTGTTGTAAAGCATTTAGTAGTGTAAGTTAATTAAGGGTTCACTTGCATATTTAATAAACTTTGTAATTAGGCATATAACTCTGAAATTTCGGCACCAAAATTTTGTGAAACATGCTACCGATATTGATTGATAAATATTTAGGGTAACGAGAGTTGTCCATTTCTATGAGCTTCAACCAGTAAGATACACAACGTTTCATGTAAAGACAGGTAAGCGGGAATCTCCCACATTCACCTAGAACAGCTTCATTATTTACATTGCTGCCAAGGCCAAGTAAAAATCGACAAAATCTCAAGTGTACCTTTTCGATAGTAGGGGAATACTCGAAACCCCAGATTTCTGCACCATAACACAAAATTGGTGCCACACAGCTATCAAAAAGTTTGAATGCATTTTGAATTGACATACAACCTAGTTTTTTAATGACAATTTGAATTTGTGTGAGGGCTTTTTTCGCTTTAGTAGACAACTCTGCTTTAGCGGGTGACCATGACAACCTAGACGATATTAGCATGCCAAGATAATTGTAATGCTTTACGCAGCTAATTTTCCTCCCCATATAGATGATACGAGATGATATGAGGTGCTACGAAAGCTAGATGAAGCGGGAAAAACAAATTGGGTGACAAAGATTAAGCATTTGCTTATGAGGTATGGCTTTGCCTACGTCAGGTTTGAGCAACAAGTTGGTAACTCTGAGTTATTTTTATCCTTATTCTGTCAAAGATTGAAAGATTGCTATAAACAAGAATGGAGTGCGGCAATTAATGATTCACCCCGCATGTAATTTTACTCCGTGTTCAAATTCCAATTTGAACCAGAGATGTATCTTAAATGTACTTTTCAACTTAAGTTTAAAATCGTACTGTCAAAATTTCGTTGTTCCAATCATAGTTTAATAATAGAAACTGGAAGACATACCCACCTAGATGTACAAAATAGAATCTGTCCTTTTTGCGAAAAACGAAATGTATTCATCCGGGAGAATGAAATTCACTTTATTGCCTATTGTCCACTCTATGTATTACTTCGTAGGGATTTACTTCCCGTTAATATTAACGAAAACCCCACTAGATATAAAATCACATCTTTATTTTCAACAAGAAATTGTGATACTCTTTTTAAATTGTCTGTATACATTTATAAAGCTTTACTGATGAGAAGTGAGTATTTGAAGACTCTGTAAATTTCCCTTTTCCACATTTGCCTGTATACTTGTTAGACTTTGCCTAACGTGACCATACTTTGTTCAAGATTTATTTGTAGTAACTTGTGTTGTATGACGGGCAGTGGCCCTTTACATAGACAAATAAACTCAAACTCAAAACTCGTGTTGATAAATATTTAATTGTGCTATGAATCATTGAACAGTGTCAAGTTAATTTAGGGTTTATTTGCATATTTAATGAACTTTGTAATTAATGACATTACTCTAAAATTACAGCATTAAATTAAATAAAACGTGCTACAAATGTTGATCTGATGGATATCTAATTGTCCCATACAGCATTGAGCAGTGTCAAGTTAATTAACAGCTCATTTGCATATTAAATAAAGTTTTGTAATTAGTTATTAAACTCTGAGAGTACTGTGCGAAGTTTAAAAAAACCTGCTACATATAGTGATGACATATATCTCATTCTTCTGTGAAGCGTACTTCTATTAATGAACCTGGTGTAAAACACGTGAGCATATTCAGTTCATATCTGGTTTAACTTGACACTGCCAAATGCTTCTAAGTATAATTAGATATATATCAGATCGATATTTGTTGCAAGTATCATCAAGTTTAGTGCAGGAATTTCAGAGTTATCTCATTAATAACAAAAGTTCATTAAATATGCAAATGAGAAGATAATTGACATAACACTCACAGTATCATTATAATGTTCTTAGATTGTCATCTGTGAAAAGTTTCATGAAATGTGGTGCAGAATTTCTTGATATATGTCTACACTGTTATTACCGTCTCCACAGGGAAACCATTGTACGTAAAAAAAAACAATATTGCATAACTTCATTAATATGCAAGCCACACTAACCAAAATCTAATCAGGTCTTGCAAGTAGCATATGGTACCTGTGTACAAAATCTGACTTGAATCCGTTCAAGTGTTTTTGAGTTATCGTGTTAACAGACAGATTGACAGACAGACACACACACACTAATACACTCACACACGGACAGACAGACAGACAGACAGACATCGTTATGTCATTAACCCACGTGTTTACACACGTAAGCTTAAAATGACTGGAGCACGTCATCCTCTTGGCCGAAACTAGTGATCGTTCGATGGTGTCATTCATGGGACTTTTAAAAAGAGTGAACCCCATATAATTAGCTCACGTGTGTAAACACGTGGGCTAATGTCATAGCGATGTCTGTCTGTCTATCCGTGTGTGTGTGTGTGTGTGTGTGTGTGTGTGTGTGTGTGTGTGTTCTGGTGTGTGTGTGTTTCTGTCTGTCTGTCTGTCTGTTTACACGATAACTCAAAAACGCCTCTACGGATTCAAATCAAATTTGGTACACAGGCACTATATGCTACTTGCAAGAACTGATTAGATTTTGGATAGTGTGGCTTGCATATTAATGAAGTTATGCATTATTATTGTTTTCCGTACAATGGTTTTCCTATGGAGATGGTAATGACAGTGTAGACATAGATCAAGAAATACTGCACAATATTTCATGAAACTTTTCACAGATGACAATCTAAGAACATTATGATAATACTGTGAGTGTTATGTCAATTATCTTCTCATTTGCATATTTACTGAACTTTTGTTATTGGTGTCATAACTCTTAAATTCCTGCACCAAACGTGATGATACTTGCAACAAATATTGATGTGATATATATCTAATTATACTTAGAAACATTAGGCAGTGTCAAGTTAATAAATAGCTCATTTACATATTTTATGAAGGTTTGTAATTAGTCATATAACTCCGATATAACTTCAGGGTTCATTTGCATATGTAATGAACTTTGTAATTAGGTATATAACCCTGAAATTATGGCACCCAAGTCAGTGAAATTGGATACAGATATTGTTTTGATAAATATCTAATTGTACAGAGAAGCATTTGGCAGTGTCAAGTTAACAAATAAGTAATTTCCATATTTTTTGAAGTTTAGTAATTAGTGATATAACTCCAAAATAACTGCACCAAATGTGATGAAATCTGCTGCAGATACTGATTCAAAAGATATCTAAATGTGGTGTAGAGCATTTAGTTGCGTGAAGTTAATTAAGGTTCATTTGCATATTTAATGAACTTTGTAATTAGTGATATTACTCCAAAATAACAGCGTTAAATTTGATGCAACTTGCTACAGATGTTGATCTGATAAATATACAATTGTACTGAGAAGCATTGAGCAGTGTCAAGTTAATAAATAGCTCATTTGCATATTTCATAAAGTCTTATAATTAGTCCTATAACTCCGAAATAACTGCATCAAATGTGATGAAAACTGCTGCACATACTGATACGACAGATATCTAACTGTGTTGTAAAGCATTGAGTAGTGTAAACTTAATTAAGGGCTCATTTGCATATTTAATACACTTTGTAATTAGGTATATTACTCTGAAATTACGGCACCTAAGTCAGTGAAATTAGGTACAGATATTGTTTTGATAAATATCTAATTGTACTGAGAAGCATTTGGCAGTGTCAAGTTAATTTAGGGTTTATTTGCATATTTAATGAACTTTGTAATTAGTGACATTACACTAAAATTACAGCATAGAATTAAATAAAACGTGCTGCAAATGTTGATCTGATGGATATCTAATTTCCCATAAAGCATTGAGCAGTTTCAAGGTAATTAACAGCTCATTTGCATATGAAATAAAGTTTTGTAATAAGTGATTAAACTCTGAGAGTACTGTGCGAAGTTTTAAAAAACCTGCTACATATAGTCATAACATATATCTCATTGTTCGGTGAAGCGTACCACTATTAATGAACCTGGTGTAAATCACGTGAGCATATTCAGTTCATATCTGGTTTTCTTTGTTGTTATTGTATGATCGTCTAATTTATATTTGTGGGGAAAAGATCTTTGTCGCACAGCCGATGTAGTTTCAATCGAACACTAAGTACAGGGAAAAGATAAATTGATATTTTGTAAAGTTTACGGGATTTGTATTTAATTACAATCTTCGTATATCAATGTCTTCAAATAAGATGCACAATGTAAACCATTAAAATCAAAGTCCCAATGGATATTATTGACAAAGGATGAATAATAGCAGCGCCAACGGCCAACTGATTACGCATGCGTAGGTTCAATATACTAGTTGAGTGACCTAAAATGTCCCCGACTAAATTTAAGGGCGCCACAATGTTTTTTCTAGTGCTACAGGCGAAGTATTATTTACAACAATCCATAAATAGAACATATCACTGTCATTTGCCAAAAAGTGTTATTCTCCTCATCATTAATACAAGATATCTTTGCTATCCCGCCTTAAAAGTGTTAAAAGAGAAAACTCGTAGATTTGAACAGGGAAACAGGCCAAAATGCTGGAATTTAATTTGAAGATGATTGGCATTCTAGTCTTTGTTACCCATCCTTTTTTCTCTTCGCCGGGCGGTGCAGCTACACTTCTGCCCGGCGAAGAGAGTCTGGAGAAATTCCTATTCAAATACGATTGTTTTCAAAAAGGCCACTGACATAAAAACGTAAGCCACTGATTTGCCACAACCTCTTTTGACATCAGTCCCGACCCCTAAAGAATAAAAATTTCTTTGCAAGTTAGGTATAAATGATAGATATAACATCCTTACCAATTGTTAAAACTCGACCTGCCTGTATTTCTCTAGTTTTGTCATTTTCGAAGTTGTCGGATCACGGCCAAGGTGAGGTGAACCTTCAGATGGACCTATGTCAGTCTTCGAATTTGCTGTCGCCAAATACGGAGTCCCTTTTCAGATAAAATTCAGGCAGATCGAGCTTTAACAAGTAGCCTTATCTTGTAGAAACGCCATGCGGGTGTAGAAATCTAGATCAAATTGCAGCAACTTCATTTATTGATAAAGGCTTTGATAATGGTACAATATCGTAAACAATTATAATGATCGTATTCGACTGCACCTATATACGTAAGAAATTATAATTGAAATTAAAAATGATGACCATTAGTATATTCTGCTAGCGAAAAAGTGTTATCTTTAACAGGCATGTGTCTAAATCTTATATAGTATATCATATACATGTAAACTGTATCTTTAATTGCGAGGAGTTTGATAAACTTTTAAGGTTCAAATACTTTTCTTATACTTCATAGACCACAACTCGTAGAAGAAGCAGCGCTACCTATGCAACTAAGAAAGCTGTAGCCCAGAGCTTCCTGAATATATCTCTGATCTCAGCTAACGCTGGACAGTTGAGAAAAGTTATAAACAACGGAGAGGCTGAAAAATTTTACACCATGTTGGTTGTAATGATTATTATATCGATTATACTCCAGGTTATTGTGGCTTTTCTACTTGTTCTAGAGGTGAGTACGAAAACCCTTATCCTCAGCAAAATCAGACAGTTTTCGGTCTCTGGCAAATGCATTTACAGAATATCCACGCTTAAAGTATTCATGGGAAACATTTCATCCTATCCAAGACTGAAAATATGCTTGATCCTCTTCAATTTGCATAGAGAACTGGGAAGGGTGTTGAAGATGCCAAACTTTTTATTTTGAATGAGTTGTATAAACATCTTGACAAACCTGGTGCCCATGCTAGAATTCTTTTTGCAGATTTTTCATCTGCCTTTAACACGATACAGCCCCATATTCTTGCCAACAAACTTATCACGAAGTTTAGACTCGACAGTCAGTTGATATTATTGGTTATTGAATTTCTAACTAACAGATCTCAGCGTGTGCTTGTTAATGGCCGGCTGTCTGATTCTTTACAAACATCTACCGGTTCTCCACAGGGTTGTGTTTTGTCTCCTCTGCTCTATATCCTCTATACAGATGACTGTAGAAGTAACTATGAAGGTCGCCACATTGTAAAATTTGCAGATGACTCGGCTCTCCTCTCGCTTCTTGTAGGGCCTGATGAAAAACATGGTCCCGTCGTAGACGAATTTGTTAATTGGTGTGACAATTCATACCTTAATCTGAACGTAGTCAAAACCAAGGGAATTGTTTTTGACTTCAGGAGACAAAAACACAAACCTGTGGAGAGCATTATTCATGATCAGGAAGTTGAAATTGTTCATATTTACACATATCTTGGCTCGATTTTTGACGATAAATTGAGGTGGGATAAGAATTCTGAAGCGATTTTAAAGAAGGGGAAACAACGAATGTATTTTTTATGGAAATTGGAATCCTTTTCAGTGAACAAGACAATTTTTTTTTTTTTTTTTACAAAAAATCACTTTTATTCATCTTCAATTATTTTTAAACTGTACACATCTTTCCCAAGACAATTCAATTGGAAAAGTCCGCAAGGGGAAAAAAAACCAACAACAACAGCAATGTTCAAAAAAAATACAACTCGGCAACGGTACTATTCACAAAACTAATCCATTATAAATACTTTATCATTTCTTCTATGTATTTACTCTTCTTTGTGATTTTTAGATACATTAGTTCTTCCTTCAGAAAACGTTCAATACATTTTTCATTCAATATCTTTGTCTTGTATACTACAAAGGTAGCAATATTTATAACTATGTTCATCTCTTTAAACGTATCAATATCTATCATATAACCATACACCACGTGTTTCCACAGTATTTTAAGGTTCGTTTTCCACACCATATTAATAATCTCATTGACTTTTTGCCAGAAACGGATTGTAGTAGTGCACTCAAACAGGAAATGCTCACAATCGTCCTTCTTATGGCATGTCTTACACTCAAAGTGGTCTTCTATTTTCCATTTCCATAAGTTATACCTATGCGGTAACTTATCATGTAACATAAAATAATTAAACTGGGCAATTTTCTTTATATACATCACCTTCAGCTTAAAACACCATATCTTTTCCCACATATACGTCTCTCCACAAGATCTTTCCCAGATTCTACAAGCATATGATTTTTCTGATTTTGCCTTGGCAAAGTTATAATAGTAATCTTTACAAGAGCAGTGTAATATATTTCTATATTTGCCATCATCACATCTCATCAACATGCCTATTCCTTGTCTTTTTACATGTATCTTTCTTTGTACTTTTTCCATCTCCTCAACCCACGTCTTTGGAATAGCCGTTCTCAACACTTTTAGTTGTGAAAACCACTTTCTTTTACATTTCAAAATCTCAAATAAACTTACAGGCGATATAAAGTTCCCATTACTAAAAACATCTGCTACGTAAATTATTCCAGAATCTATAAATTCTTTAAAAAACAGAGCCTTATTTTCGAATTTAATGAACTTATTTCCCCATATGATCTGCTCCCCGATGCTGTTTGGTGTTAACTTCATATGAACCGTTCTTTTGTTTCTTACCTCCAACCAGTTACTCAAAATCTCTTTATAAAAAGTAGGTAAATTCTTCGTTATTGTATTAAGCCCAGCTTTGTCTAAATCATATGAAAAAACAAGAGAACTACCTCCATATTTACTCAGATAAGACTCAAGAATGGTTTTCCAAATTTCATCCCGACTATTAGTGATTCTTGATACCCATCTACACGTGAGGGCTTTAACCATAGATTCCACATCAACCATCATCAATCCCCCCTTTTCTATTTTGTTTATCACAATGGCTCTATTAACTTTCCCCTTTTCCCCTTCCATAAAAACTCATAGAAAAGCTTACTAATTTTCCGTGACACATCTTTCGGCATGACTATCATCGACGCACAGTATAAAATTTTAGACAATGCCAAACATTTAAGTATGGCAATTTTCCCAAATACAGAGAGGTGTCTTTTTTTCCATGAATCAAGCATTGATGTAATATTTTCTACCTTTTTTTCCCAATTCAGTTTTTTCAGCTCGTCTTCGTCATATCCAAAGTAGATGCCTAAGGCTTTGATCGGCTTTTTTGGCCATGAAGTCATCCCTAAATCTTTTCTTCTTTTCCAGTTGCCCAACTTTATACCTTCGGTTTTATCTTTATTTAGTTTCAAACCTGCATATTTACCGTATTCATCTATTAAATTGAGGACCCTTGCTAGTGACTTTACCCTACTAATATATATTTGTGTATCATCTGCAAGCTGTGAGATTTTTAAAGACTTACTGTCTTTCCCCACTTTAATGGTGAAACCTTCCAATTCTGGATCATTTCTAATTACATGTCCTAAAACCTCTACGACCACCAAGAAAAGTAGTGCTGACAGTGGACAACCCTACCGGATGCCCCTCTGCACTCTAAACATTTTTTGAAATACATCCATTAATTATTAACGCGCTGCTACAATCATTGTAAATTGTTTCTATCCATCTAATAAAATCTTCTTCAAAACCAAATTTCTTAAGTGCCAATAACATGAAATTATGTTCTACGGAATCAAACGCCTTAAAAAAATCTAAAAACAAAATAGCTCCCCCTTTCTTCTTCTTTTCAGCAATATCAATAACGTCTTCTATGACCCGAACACTTTGTCCCACAAGGCGCCCTTTTAGATATCCAACCTGCCCACTATTGATAATGTTTGGAAGCACTTTTTAATCCTATTTGCCAATACACACGACAAGATTTTATAGTCGTGGTTTAGCAACGAGATCGGTCTCCAGTTTTGCAAATTTGTCCTTGTGTCTTTCTTATGTATCAAGGTAATCAGACCAACACACTGAGATTTTGCCAGACATCCCTTCCTATAACCTTCATTAATCGCATTAACTACAAGTTCCCCAAGCTCATCCCAGAAAACTCTATAAAATTCAATAGGTAATCCGTCTAACTCTGGGGATTTTCCCGTTTTCATTTGCCATATTGCTTTCTTACACTCAACATTGTCAACTAAGACAAAAACACAAACCTGTGGAGAGCATTATTCATGATCAGGAAGTTGAAATTGTTCATATTTACACATATCTTGGCTCGATTTTTGACGATAAATTGAGGTGGGATAAGAATTCTGAAGCGATTTTAAAGAAGGGGAAACAACGAATGTATTTTTTATGGAAATTGGAATCCTTTTCAGTGAACAAGACAATTTTATCTCTCTTTTACAAGTCTTTTATCGAAAGCATCATAACTATCTCATTTATCTGCTGGTTCCAGAATTTAAGTTTAAAACACAAGAATTCCATAGAAAATATTGTCATTTTAAGTTCAAAGATTATTGGCGCAGCACGGAGGAGCATTTTGTCATTTTACAAGAAACAGTGTCTGAGGAAAGCACGTTCCATTTTAAATTCATCAGAGCATATTTTAAATTCAGAATTCCAACTGCTTCCTTCGGGAAGACGTTTTAAGTGTCCAGTTTGCAAGACAAACCGGCTCAAGAATTCCTTTATTCCTACCGCTGTGCGGTTTTTAAATGATGTATCTTAACGGTCGTTGTGTGTTGTCAGTATTTTTTAGTTTTAGTCTTGTTTTGTTGTTTATTGTGATATTTTGTGTGTTGTCCGCCAATCTGAATTGCCCTTAAGGGATGAATAAAGTTGAATCGATTGATTGATTGATTGATTGATTGATTGAAGGACAGATATCATGATTGTACGTCAGGTGATTTATTAGATTACCTCGGAATCCATATTAGGTTACATCAATCTTTTGAATCAGCTAGTCAGTCTAGTAAACCCATAAGAACATTAACACCTCTAGCGTTGTTGCAAAAAGGGAAAATTCGCTCATGTTTACCTTTTTTTGATAATGATATCAAAACACTTGGACGCCTCGCATACAAACGCGCTGGGTACAAAATAAGACGACGGTACATAACTGCAAAAGCATGAAATCTACCTCTTTGCTGAATGCAGAAAGTATTTTTGACCTCAAAAAAAACTTCATTGTTTTCCTTTTCCGACTTGCTTTCCATGATAAATAACCATTGCCACAGTAAGGAAAAGCTGCTATTCTTACCTATATTAAATGGACAACGATTTGAGATTTAATTACTCAAGCTTACATGAGGGCAAAACCTTTGCGACAGTGTATGTTTTATTACAAACGGTAAAATGTTTATGTTAATGCTTAATCTTGTCTAGCTGCAAGCAGCTTTGAGGTTGTGCAAAGTGACCATTATTTCATCATGTTTCAAGAAGTCAAACTACTTGTCATAATTAAAAACTTATCATGCTACCTTTCACAATTATCAAATCATGAAAAACTATAAAGAGCGACTATGTCCCTTTAACACTATTGTTTACATTTAAATTCACTTATAGACTACTGCCAAAACCAATACATTTTTCTGATATATAGTAAATTTGGTACTTTGCGAGAGATCAACGTTTTGAAAACTCTCCAATGATTGACAAAATCGAATGATTTAGCATCATCCATAAATGTAATAAATGTAATAACATTGCTACTAAGTTCTTTCTAATTACTAATGATCTACAAATACCCATTTGAGAGTAGAATGACATTCTGTGCAGCTATATTGGTAGTTGAAGGAATCAAGACAGGACTTAATATGCGCATAATCGTGACGCTGTTATTGTTTTTCTTGATAATCGGCAATAAAATAGTATCAGAGAGTCTTTGACATCACATACCATGCATAATATTCCAATTTCCTTGCATGATCTTTCAAAAAATGAATCTATTTCTTATATATTACACCAAACTGTTTTATGGTTAAAAATGTATTGAGAAATGGCGAAGTTGTGCAAATATTCCGAGTGACAAAATGCATGACCGAATTTGATTAAATTCAATTAAAAATTGCAACATTTCATAGTTTTATAAAAATAAATATATCGACTTGCCTATATTTCTGTCAATAAAATACTAGTACTAATCCTTATTTCTTACCTTGACTCAACCAAAACGAAGTTTGGTCAATCAGTGTCTTTTCAAATACAAATATGCCACCTACATGTATGATTTGTTGTGTTTCAAACTTTTGACAAAGCATGGGACATTTCAAAGATGCCTTCTCTCAAAAGTCATTATTTTTCCGATGTTTATACCGTTATGTAGATTTTATGTCAAACAAAACAATGCATTTCTTTATTAAATATACCCGCATCAAACGTATGCATTTCGTTTTGCCTTTAATTTTAGCGCTTTGGATACACTGCCGAACAAAACCCCGATGGATCTGTGACACAGGTGACATTTTTGTGATTGTAAACTTAGTTATCATCGCTCTATTTATTAAACTACCAATCTACATTAAAGGTATACTGTCACCTGTCCCAATTTTGCCACAGTTACCATGGAAAGAGAAAATCTAACCAATCACAGATTTTGAGCGGGTGGCCGCTTTTTAAAACAGCGCCCTCACATGGGCATTTTGAATACCAAGAAACGCCCCTTTTACCAAATATGGATATATTTAGATTACAGGTGACTGTATACCTTTAAAGCCCAAATACCTGTAACGTTTTAAATTGGTTGACCTCAAAATATCCTCCTATTCTCTCCTGGTTTTCTCAGAAAAGTACCCTCTGAAGGGATATGGGCTTTTACTTCATTAAGAAAACCATTCCTTTGGGAAACATTTGACAAGTAAATCCAAATTTTAACGGTCATTTTGATTTCCCGGTATATTCCAAAATTGGTAATATTACAAAAAAAATACAGAACGGATAATTTCACAGTTGAAAACATTCACCCCTATGCATGCTATGGACTACTCTATGCAGTTTATGTGAAGATTTCGGTGCAGATATGCACAGCACCCACGGTTTTTGCTTTTCCTCATGGGGCTGCTACTTAATTTTGGTAAACATTCAATCGCAGTGTCATCATCTTGTTCAATATTGCCAATACAGTCGCAGCGGGTAGTGAATAATAGATTAACTTAAAGTAGTGCATTCTGACAAGCTTATTTTAGCTTGAACGTAAAATCATAAAAATAATGCTCAAAGATACAGCTAGTGGGGCTTTACAGATACAAATGCACGCACATTATATATATATATATATATATATATATATATATATATATATATATATATATATATATATATACTTGTTGGAAGAATATTCACACTCTACTATATTCTAGTTGTATCTGGTTGTATATTCTGGTTTCTGGCAGTTAAGGGTGGTTTTAGTAATTGGACTTACCTAGTGTATTGGCGCGGGATGGTATACAGCACGCAGATTTTTACTCTCAGGGCTATTTATAGGAGATGTGTGAGGGTGCTGTATTTTACATAATTACTGAGAACGGATGTGTGTTTAACTGCTCTGTAATTTTCTGTTTTAAAAAAGACATGTACCTTTTACACATCAAAACTGTACTTGATTTTCTTCAACCGAACAGCTGATGAAGTCCGATTTCTCGGACAAAGCGTTGTGCTAAGTGAAATAAAACTAGAATACAGAAGAGTGTGAATAATATTCCAACAAGTATTTATCGTACCACATTACTAGCAACACTTTGGACTGTCTGCAAAACAAAGAAGCATAACTATATATATATATATATATATATATATATATATATATATATATATATATATGTGTGTGTGTGTGTGTGTGTGTGTGTGTGTGTGTGTATGTGTCTGTGTCTGTGTCTGTACGACAGACAAACATTACTGTATGCATTATTTTTAGGCAACTGGAGATCAGGATGAAGTAAAGTGCTACAAAGTATGTAAATGTTACACGGATACACTAAACTCATTTGCAACTTTCTTAGTGATTCTCATCACAACCTTCAATGTCATCATTCCAATTTTCGGCTCATTTGACTGACAACATCACTTACTAGGTTAGTGAGATTCCTTTCGTATTAAGAGCACAATAACTTCAAACTGAAAGGGCTTTAGCAATTTGCAATGTTACGGTATTGTTACGTTTAACTTATCTTTTCTAGTATAATAGTGATATGCAAATGAATCCTTCGGTCTTATGGAGCGGTCCACGAAAAGCTTCGTAAGGTGTTTGTCAATGCACACGCAGTAATTGCCCTACATGATCACTGTAAAGGGGAAAACGAAGATAATTCACGAGTAAAGCACAAACCCTAGAGGAAGCGATACTAAGATTGAAATTCATATGGAGGACCTCTGGCTCAAGAAAGAGTATAGAATGAAAAATGATAACGGTTCAACTAAGATAATCATGGCAAAGTGAAGCTCAATTGCTTTAATCTGCGCAGAGCACGGGCACTCTGTTGTTCTGAATTGATAGTCTGAATACACTAAGCATCTTATATGTAAATACGAACTTTGATGATAACTGTGTAAGAAATTTATAACAGAATGCCGTTCAGATTGAAATGCCGACTCAGCTACAAAACCAGATCAAGGTCGGACGTGTCTACGTGAACGTCACAGGCGACCACATCGACCGCATTCTTTCGATGCTAAACGCCGCGGCGGAACGACGCACGCATACGCGTACGTACGCTCGCGCGACCTGCACTGTGTCGTTTCACATGATGATATATATACATAAGGGTGTGCAAATCATTTCTGGACGATATTATTTACCGATGAAGTGAGTCGCGAAAACGACGTATAAAATTTGAAATGGCATCGTAGCACACATCAACTTATGAAAATGACAGACATGTAGTAGATATTCGAAATATGACCGAGAATAAATGCATCGCAAATCCTGACATTGGGCGTTACAAATTGCCGTTATCCGGTAGCGACTTTGGATGTTCGAACGTCGCAAACTACGCTAATATAGCATATGCCGTTCTGTGGTTTCGTCATGCGCAGAAGAAAGGACATATTTTTGTATTTCTCTTCGTAGTAAAGTCTGCTGTATCTTTGGTGTATGTTGGTTATTTCTTCACAAGTTGTTTGAGAAAATAGCCAACGAATTCTGATATTTGAAAGGTTTGACTGCATCATGACTTATGATTGGCGTTCTACGAACTTATTTCCTAGTGGGCATCATTTTGTTTACTTTTGGCAGGAGGTACCAGCTTAAAAGTGGTGTCAGTATTTTACTGTTAACTTGAATACTCGCTATGGCTAATCAATATTTTATATAAAAAGTCCAAGCATAATATACACAGACAGTATACAAAATATCATCGACAAAACGCAAACAACGAAGATAAGTACTATGTGTTGAGTTGCTTTCCCTTTACAACATAACAATAAATATGATAAAATGAAATATGGTGCTTCCCGTCTACATGTTCCACATCGCTGAATTGAAAACGATTGATCTAACACAGATATTGTAACAAGTGAGTTTAGCATCAAAACAAGATTTCTAGAGATTTCAACCTTAAATGATACCAATAATACAAAAGGGCTATTCAACACCGATATTTATAACATGATTGGAACTAGTTTTGGATAATTAGATCATGCAGTAATGTCTGTTTAATCTGCAAATGTAAATTCAACAAACATACATCCATTGCAAAACAAAATTGAGATATTTATCTCCGCAATGTGGGCATTATTCTATTTACCACACAATTTTATGAATGTAAAAATAAGTCAACATATTTATGATTTCATTTAAATATTCAATAAGAATATTTTGAATGCACGTTTAAGGTTCATAGTTC
The DNA here is from genome assembly GCA_001465055.1 of Ptychodera flava. Lineage (NCBI taxonomy): Eukaryota > Metazoa > Hemichordata > Enteropneusta > Ptychoderidae > Ptychodera > Ptychodera flava. The sequence goes on from LD343079.1 coordinate 348,726, forward strand.
TATTCTACGTGCAAATGCCTTTCATGTGATAAATCAATCGAGAGTTTTAAAGTAAGTTTAGATACTTAACAATGGCTTATTGTAATTTTATGTCGGATTCATGACAATTAGGTACCCGTTTGCATTATTCAAATTAAAATATAACGGCCTTATTTGGCAGCTGCATATCGTCAATTTTCAGAAAGCAAAGGTAATAGGCTTTTAAATAACGTATGATGAGACTTTATGATGTGGCTTTATGTGTTAAAATTATTAATATATCGTTATTCAAAAGGGAAAAATATATTTTTTCAATATACATATGAAAAATTATCAGGAAAATCATTTTAATATCTCTTTGGATATCCATTTTGTATACCATATGTAAACACCTTTCATTGGATATATGACTTGACAGTTTAAATGAATGTTTAGAGTTGTTAGTAAATTTCTAAATTCATATCGCATAGATACAAATTTGGTACCCGTGTGGGTTATGCAAATTAGGGGGTACGGCCGTACCTTACAGCTCCAAATTGTCATTTTTTTGAAGTAGAAATAATAAACTTTCAAATGACGCATGATATGGCTGTATGATGTAGCTGAATGTGTCCATTTTTTTGAAAATTGTTATTCAAAAGTGGTAATATTTATTTGAATATATAAATATGAAAAACAGTGAAATAAATTTAAATATCTCTTTGGATATCCATTTTGCACTCTATGCAAAAATGGCTTTGAACCGTTCAGTACAGCGCTCCCAGCCGGACAGCACTTTCGGCTGGTTGCTAGTGATGACGGCGAACATTACATCAATTTTAGTTCAATTAATATCGATCGAAATCTGCTAGCTTGCCGCTCTTATGTTCAGGTTACGTCATGAATTTTTTTCCATGACAACCCGTATATATTGACTTATGTACCATAAAAGCAACGTGTCTGTTGTTTTCTTGCACTCAAATTGAATGGACGACAACTTGTTCAATTTTGGTGATGCTTTTATGTTTCAGCGTAGTTTGGCGCCTTGCGACAAAACATTGTATTAATTCCGACAAAACAATAATTTATCGATCTATAACTTTAACCACACTTTCACGTTGGAGACTCTGCACATGTCCGCCTCCGTTCCGTGTTATTTCAACCAAATTACTGCAATGTTCATCGTTCATATTCACCCAAAGTTTGTATAAAAGACAACAACTTGACAGGTATTTGGTCTGTACAGCTTAGGAGACACTTACTGATTAATATGTGTCTATTTCAGACCCTTGCTCTGCATATGTAAACACCGTCAGTTCGCCATTGATTGACGGCAACAGTATATTTTAGTGAGCGGAATAAATAAAATGTAAGTAAAACAAGTTTTCTGAAGAAATTCAAAAATCTAAAACGATACGATTTTGTATATTAATCTAAAGATCACCATGCCACTTTTCACCATCATTTGTTCAGAATTGAGGAAGTTTATTCAGTGAGAAGTGTGCAATCTCTTCGGTACATCAGACGCCATTGTTTTTCTATGGGGAAATCGAACTTATTTAAAACATCGTAAAATGAAAACAAATAAAACAAGTTTCATGAAGAAATTCAAAAAACGAAAACGATACGATTTTTTTATAAATCAAAGGATCGCCGTGCCACTTTCGACCATCATTAGTTAAGAATTGAGAAAGTTTACTTGGTGAGAAGTGTGAATATGTTCTGTACATCAGAAGCTCATAGATGCCATTTTCTATGGGAATCGAGCTTATTTGGCACATCCTAAAATGAAAAATACATCTGAAAAAACCACCACTTCAAATTTTTCTTTTCTCTGCTATTTCTTACAATATCTGGATTACGCATCTCATGAAGATTAACTAAAACTCTATCGTTTTAAGTTTTTAATTTGCCCTTGACAATCTTGCGTTAACGTTTTATCAGCATGCTGCATCTATTATCTGACCAATTTGATTGCCTAATTCGCCAAGCAAGCAAGGTACTTATTTAGTCTATTATCTGATGAGTTTGAGTGCCTAATTTGCCAAGGTAAGCAAAAGTAAATTACTAATCTTTGGACGCAGTCACCAGATTATCACCGGATTACCTTTGACAAAGTCAACAACAAGCGCACCAGCAAGTTATAACTGCAGGAAGGGGAGAAACTCAAAAGCCGTGTCCTAAGAAACCTATTTTATAATAACCACTTCCAAATTTTACAAACGCCAACAGTTTTCTGACATGTTCAAACGGGGACATGCCTATTTATGACTTCGTCGGTTGCTTCTTTGAGCAGTAGAACGCTAATCGAAGCCATGGAGTCAGTGTCCCTATGTGGTCCGTCAGACCGGAAGCCGGAACTAGGAACCTTTGACCTTGAGATTGTTGAATTTAAGTTCACATGATCGACGAGGGTAAACAAAAAACCCATGACGCTTTGGGATGTGCGATTACAGGGTCAAGCTCATCGGTGTTTATAAACACGGACATGACAATCTATGTGCTTTTGAAAACAGTCTGTCATCGTTTCAGGGAAGGAACTCTCCGCTTGTTGCAGAAAAGCTGACTAGTCGGTAAAAGTATTTTCATGCCTAATATCCTCATTCGTTTCAAGACGAGATGTTTTGTAGAACTACGAAGGCACATTGGAAGCACAGTAATACTCATCCAGGTTGATCTATACGTTGCAGAGATATTGAAGTCACAACCTTGTTGAATGAAAAAAACGGGGATGTTTAGGCCAGAGCAAAGACGATAAATCAGTAAGTTGAATAAAACGAATTTTTTTGGACGTCATATCTTTTTTATGTCAGTGTTTGACCCCCAGTGAAACCTTGCGTAACAATATAAGAACTATATATCAATAAACAAAACCTTTATTGACATACCTTTTTATCTCAACGTTTTGACACACTTTAAAAATGCTACACTGCAAATTCTTCTGGCTTGAAATATAACCACTTGGTTTGTATGTGGCTTGCGGGTGAACCAGTTTGAAATATTTCGGTTTGCCCGCAATCCACTAAGATTTTTTGGTTTGCAGTCACGCCACCACAAAGAGTATGAATGGCATGTATTCATACCAATACATGGGTGGCTTATCATCAAGCCCGTCATGGCATAAATTTAAGCCGAATGGCTTCTTTTTAAGCCTTTCATAGTCTATTCTCATTGTTTTAAATTTGAGCCACTGGCATCGTTGGTTTGCTTATATACCGACAAATTCATTGGCTCATCTTTAAACCAACCACAAGTGGCAACTTTGTGAGCATGGTTTAAGTTTAAACCATCCATGCACTTGAAATTAATCGGCCTGTTTTCAAGCCATTGTCATGACAGTCACTGGTTAATATCTAAACCAGAATCGTACATCACGTCACTACATTGATAACAGCGAGGACGGTGCGCATCAATGCCTGCATTCAGTGCGACAGATTGATTAGCTTTAATTTTGTCGTACTGTACAATTTTGGGATGTTTTCAATTGAACATAAGATATGAACTTGCTTCAAGTATGCGGGTACATAAATATCAAAACAATAATTTGAAGGAATTAATTGACAATACTGAAATAGTGTTGATCGCAAATGACGTCATTTTTCTTTCATTAACATGCAAAAATAAATGTTGGGCCTATAGGTCGGATTGTCTGCATTTCCCGCGAGAACAACGAAAGTAAAAACCACAATAATTTATGGCTCATGACGTGCCAAAAATATGCAAGCCAGATCACCGCTGATGATAATTTAGAGCGTTACGTATACGTGTGTCCACACGTGACGTGTTTCAATAAAGTCAACGGTCGCGGTCATTACGTAACCTTTGACCCACGGTTCACCCTTTGTAACATTACGCTTTAACATAGTTCAATTTTACACAATGATTCCCCGAGTCAATGTGAACTTCGTTATAGATATTATATCACCGTGACATATGTAAGAACTATTGTACTTGCTGATTGATCGTACTCTTAAAGTGACCGCTGGCTAGTGGAATCCTCACCCCTTCACTTCAAAGGGACTGGCGTATGAATTCCTCTGTCTGCGCGCCAAGCCACAGCCGAGATGCAGTGCAGCCGAGACAGTACTCTACGCAGTCTACGATCGTCCAACCTTTCCGAAGTCCTTTCCGAACTACGGCAGTCCCCGTCAGTTTACTTCCAAAATTTCCCATATAACAGTCGACAGCAATGGCTTCCATCACCGACGAAATATGACTTTGGAAGAACATGTTATGTACAGCGAAACTACATGTATTTGTGTTCATTCGTTCAACCATGCATCGAGTCACTCGATGGAGCACAGTCCCGCTAGATCTGTGCATGGATGTAAAAAAAAGATCCATGATCTGTGCATGGAGGTAGAAAGAATGAACCGACGTCTTTGGAATTTGAGGCAAGTAAGCTTTATTCCGTGTTATATTCCGTGTAAGATGTGAAAAGTCATTAATTTAAACCGGGCTTGAATTTGTTCAAACACTTCGATCGCGTTCCGAAAACATTTCTGGGAGCCGCCATTCAACTTCCGGTACAGGCGGCTCAGTGAAACACGGATGCCCTACGCTCAGTCAATGTTTATGCATGGATGTAAAAAAAAATTACATCCATGGTTTATGGAACGCGATCGACATGTTTCAACAAATTCCAAACCCCATAAATGACAAGGTTAGTGTTGTGTAGTGTTTGTCTTCAGTAGTGATAAATCGGTACGACCAAATTCAGCAAATATGTAGCATTTCACATCAACACGCCTCGTCCAGTGGGATGTGCTTATTTCATGTATGTGGTGGAACTCTACACGGCCGTCGGCATTGTAGTGCCACTGGTGAGTGAGGTCGCAAAAACCAAAACTCCCCAACTGCCTCACCGTAGCGCTTCAAATTTTGCAGCTAGTGCATATATTCATATCAATGATGATTGCCAAGGATGTAACAAATGGGCCTGATGTGTGTGTGTCCCTTTTATACAGTGTTTGTATGGCTCTCATGACGGCAAACTGACTTGCCATGGTGTAGATGCAGGTATCCTCATACCATTCTTTCAATAACAAAACTAGACTGTTTCATGAATGATATTTCTTGGTTATGTTGATAATAACCTCGACCTGGCAACTTAGATGATGTAATACAGACAAACATACCTCACAAATCATTTGTCCGAAATGACGTAATGGTTGATTCTGTTATTCAAGGCAACTTTATGTTTCCACAGCTTGATTTTAACTTGGGTCCTTCAACGTCATTGTTTACACAAATCCTGTGAGCCATCTTGTCATTCAAGACAGGTACATACTAAAGTGATTCATTTCCAGCAAATAACTTCACGTACAAATGTTGACCATTGACTTCCACTTACTGGTAATAGATACTTATTTGTTTCTTTTTCAACAGATGGTCCAGGGCATGATATACTTGATACAGAAAATGCCTTCAGCTCCACAAATTAACAATGGATTCTCTGAGCACAATGTGGAAACAGAATGAAGACTGCCCTCAGATATGGTGGAACTCAGAAAGTGAATATAAAAGGTGATCAAATATCGTTGTGTGCAGCGATAATGATCATGTTAGGCGTGAATGTTCCTCATATTTCCACATATTACTCTAACAATGTGGGTTTTGTTCAAATTTCAGCTGTTATTACATATCTGTGATATATCTTTGTCGTAGTCACACAACATACATGATAAGCATTACACTTATTATTGTAATTTAAGGTTGTTCACAAAATTCTGGGATTTATGTCCGAGTACATAGTGCAGCGGAGGTATTGTCCTCGATGCTACGCCTCTCGAACAATGCTAAAGCGTACGATGTACAAGGACATAAATTTCGGTATTTTGTGAATAGCATTATTATTATATACCTTTTTTGGTCCAATTTTTCCGCAAAAAAGTCAAAGTGTTTTTGGGATGCCCATCACATACTTCACCAGGCGATTGCAAGCAAACTGAGAACACATTCAGCGTGTCAACTAAACTCAAACCTGCGCAGCACAGTGTACATGATAGAAATTGTAGGTCAGCAGCATAATTTAACTCTAATTCACAGGGTTTTGATTCACCACTAGTAACGTTGTGAAGTACTGAATGTTTAGAAGTATACTTTTTGTTAAAAATTTAAAATCATCTCTACTTTTTGCCTGCACTGACGTAAAGGTTTTTTGAGGGCAAATGTCAAATAGCGTCCAATGACACCAAATGTTATTGTACTGCGCCGCAAAGTTATTTGACTCTGCATCCTCTGATACTGAAACTTACTGTACAACGAAACTCAATAGGTTACAGAAGCAGGTGTATAATAATCAATCACATGAGGGGAGGCACTTGCATGCACCTAGTTTATGATATTGAATCTTAGTCTGATGTATAGAAGTAGAATAGAATTGACATAATTTACCATTTTCCTGATTGTTAAACAGGCATCAAACTTCTCGGTTCTCAAGAGTGTCTTTCGTGGAAAAACTGCAGTTGGACAAATGGTTATGGTTTTGACGTAAGTATTGCTTGATGAAAAAATTTGTTACCATAATTCTGTGCAAATTAGTAAAGGCACATTGGCTGTAAATTTTAGCAATTTTGAATCTTCATTGTTGTGTGTACAAACTGCAGTTTTGATAGCTATATAACAGTCTCATGAATACCAATATTCTGCTTGACAGTGTACTGTGTACATGTTTAACAACCATTGTTGTTGTTGACAAATGAGTTCTATATAGCCTTTGCGCCTGTCGCCAGGGGGCATGGAACTATGGGAAAATACTAAACGGAAGTGTGGTAAAACATATGACGACTTCTATACTTTAACACAGAACATTGCAATTTTCGAGCGGAAAAAGTGAGTGAAATATGAAATGCATATTTATGCTACAATAAGAAAACACCTAATGGTGCATGGGACTAGCTCTGGTAAGTGTTCATGTGCATTGTTTAGCTCCGTATTATTTTATAACTGTAGATATCGGCGATTTTCAGCCTGCGATGCGGCCAAGTTGTAGACTCGATACGAGAGTGGGTGACGCAAACTGTGTCACATGGCCCTGCTGACAGTAGCGCCGGTATGATGACTGTGCGCTTCCCGAACCTAAGGGACCTGTAATAGCTCAGCGGAAACAAATTTACGTGAATGTTCAATTTTTTTCAAATATTTCAGAAATAAAAACACAGCAATGAAAACATAAGTCAACAAAGTATGAATTCGTTAAAATTTTGAATTATCCATAATTCTGAAGATTTTGACATACTGACCATGTTACGCCGTCATACATTGTACATAGTGAAATGAAAGTCTACAACTCGCCTGCTTCGCGTGCCAAAAATCACCGATATCTACAGTTATAAAATATTACCTTGCTAAACAATGCACACAAACACTTACCTAAGCTAGTCCAATGCACCACTAGGTGTTTTCTTGTTGTAGCATAAATATTCACTTCGTATTTCACTTTTTTTCACTCGAAAATTGCACCTTTCCATGTTAAAGTATAGGTCGTATGTTTTACCGCACGTCCGGTTAGTATTTTCTCATAGTTCCATGTCCCCTCAGGACAGGCACAAAGGGTGTATTCCAGACTGAAATTTGATTTTCAACAGTAACAATGCTAAATATGCACATATGAACTGGGTTGATAA
>LD343079.1:358382-370626 GCA_001465055.1 Ptychodera flava
AGTAATATTGGCTTATCTTCAAACCAGATGGAACCAGAATTGGCTTACTATTGATCCATGGAAGTGTGGTATTGGTTTAAAAATAAGCTACTGTTCAGCATTATCTAGTATATGGGCAAGCCACAGTATCTTAAACATGGCTTGCTAGCAAGCCTAGTTCATATAATAGTGGATTGCCTGTAAACCATTCTTTAGTACTAACTGGCTTACTGGCAAGCTGAAGTGATCTGTACTTGGCATGTATATATGCCGTATCAAAACCAAAACTGGCATGCACAGAAACCAGACTTGGCATGCCAGAAAGCCAAATATAAGCCAAAATTCACAACTCGAAACAATCCGTTTACTGACAAACAAGCCGGTTTATTTTTGGCTTGGATTTAGCTGGCCGGCAAACCAGAAAAATTTGCAGTGTAGATATAGCACACTGTATGTATGACTGTCGGGGAAACACTTCTTGCGCCGCTGTCGTACTCAGTCGCGCGATCGCGGTGTCTTTCCCTCGCACGTACGCTTTCCAAAAAATGTGTCTTTTTGTATAAAAAAGTCAGCTTTACAGTGAAGGATGTTAGACGTCGAAGTTTATGCAATCCAGGTTCATCTGGACACTGGTTCGCCTTTATATGCGGGACTGTGCTCAGATTTCAGTAAAATTTGACGTAGGATTCGTCGATTGAGAAACTGGAATCACAGAGATGTGTACATCGGACACATATGCGGATACACTGTTTTTTGTGCCTCCGTCGGAGTCAGTCGCTATGTCTTCCCCTTGCACGTCAGCTTTCCCGACAATGTGTTTTTGGCAATGTAAAAAACCAACTTGACAGTGAAGGATGTAACTTTATAGTGAAGGATGTAAACCTTCGAAGTTACAAATACACTTGTAGATTTGATATGCGACTGAACTATCATGTTCTTGGTAGCTCACAGACGGTTATGGCCGAGAGGGCGAAAGTCTCAGACCCAAGGGAGCATAAGCAGTATGCAGTATATTGCATGCTTTCTGAGAAAGAAAAGCCGGTTTCCATAGCTACCATGCAAAATCCGGTTTTGACATATGTTCCCGTCCTGTTTCCGAGAATAACTTTTGAGCCGCGTAGCTAGTAATATTGAGATCAAGATTTCCGAATCGTTCGTGTTCGAGATGTTTCTTGGTTTAGCAGAGAGAACACTCGACTTTTCTTGTTTTTAAGTCAGCACATTGGTTCAATTGTAAATATTCAAAACAAAATACCGCGGAGTATAAAATCTGCAGGCACGGTCGCACTCACCAACTGACATCCCTGCTTATATAGAGGAGCACACAACCGGTCGTATTTAAAACATGTATTGTTTTGTTATCTAAAACAATGACTGATACGAAAGTGTACGTATTGCAAGAACGCAGTTGATAAACTGAAAAAGTTGAAGGCAAGCGCGAACGTCGAGTTAATAAAGCATTTTCCTTTCTTGTTCTTGACTAACACGGAATTGTTCAGTATAGCCATGAAGTCTGATTCAGTTGGATGCGACGTCAGGCACGTCGACAAACGTGGTTTTTGCCGGGCCAGCCGGAAGAGTATAAACACACCTCAGATACGTCAGCGAGGTGTGTTGAACACATACCACGCATTCCTGGGAAGTCCTCTTTCCGACCTGTTCGTTTACAAATGAATATTCAAGTTTGTTTTGCCTCCTGATTGTTTCTGAATAAATGAATATAAAGTGTCCACTAGTTTTACGGACCACATCTGGACACGGCTTTTGAGAGTTTCTCCCCTTCCTTCTGTTGTACCTTGCTGGTACGTTCGTTGTTGACTTTGTCAAACTTAATCCGGTGATAATCTGGTGACAGCGTCCACAGATTTGTAATTTTCCTTGCTTACTTTGGCGAATTAGGCACTCAAACGCATCAGATAATAGACTAAATTACTACCCTTGCTTGCTTTGGCGAATTAGGCACTCAAAATCATCAGATAATAGACGCAACACAGTGACAAAACTTCGCTAAAGATTGTCAAAGGACAAATACGTAAAAAGAAATCGTTACAAAACTAGTGCTAACGTAAGACAAAGACACCAAAGCTGCAGAGAAAGGTTGGTGGTATAAATCTTTATTTGCAATATATATCATAGTCAAACGCATTAAAATAAATTAAACCATATAGCAAGAAGAATATTGTCCTGAGACCAAGACACCCCTACCCTCACCCCTACCTTTAAGGGACGGACTTCTGCGCAATTACCTATGGTCTTACCCAAAATTTTGATGTGAAAACTATGTGTTACGTGAAAGAAAACGAACAAATGGTGAACTCAGCAATTGCCCTATAAAACGTAATTTATTACGAAAATAAAACTCATCGCCAAGTCAAGGGATAGAATACAAACTGTAAAAGTATACAGGCTACTTATCTCAGCTGGAACGGCAAAGCTCCAGTCTCAGAGTTGTATAAGTCAGTCAGATGAATGAACAGTCGTGTGGCTTGCAGGCTTGGAGTTGCACAAAGTCCACAGTGAAAATAAAGCGTGAAGGTCTTGGAAAGTCTTGAAGTTATACTGCTGGAGTTTCCAAAAGCTTGAAAATGTCTGACTCCAAGCTGTGCCGGTCCCCTATTTATACTCAACACTGCGTGAAAAGGCTAAAATTGTAAAGGCTGCATTGACCCTGTATTTTGGCTGTATTTGCTGCAAATTCAGACAGATACAGATATATACAGCCATTTATTTATGGTAAATACAGGGAAATTCAGCCTGTATTTACCTGACACTATTTATACATGATGAATGAATATCCTGTATTTGCCGATATGTACTTTAAATAAAGGACTACACTTGCCTGTATTTACGTGAATTTCAACCTAATGTGCTGGCCGTACTTCCTGCCTACTTTTCAGGATTTACATAAATTCCGGTTAATACAGTTCTGTAATTATATTCCAACATTACAATATATGGCATCTGTAATTATTCATATTTGAGCTTCTCAAAAGTTAGAATGCTGGCAGTGAACAGAATTGGATTTTCTCGGAATAATTTTAGCCACTTAAAAAATAAATCCCATTGAGAGGCGTGTACCAATTTACTAGGCACCTGATTTCATTTGCCAGCTTAGGACAGTAACTAAGTTACTGCTACAAATAAAAACATTGCATCCGATTTTAAAGTGGGGGATCGACGTTATGATTTGACATTCAAATGATGTAAGGGCAAAACGAACTAATCTGGGTTAAAAGTTGTCTATATTTCTATAAACCTTTTACCAACAAGATGACATGATATTGTATCTTCTAATCACAAAATAGCCAGAAGCAGTGTCACTTATCACTCAACAAACATTTTACACAGCAAATATTTACCAATAAAAATTAAAAATTTTATTTCTAAACTCGAATTTAATCAGAGTTTTAAAAATAAATACACAATAGAACAAAAAGACCACTGAAACTGTAAACAATACTGCAAAATAGTTGTATGTTCAACAGATTTTAGAATTACTGCACTGACCTTTTGGAAATTTTTTTCTAATCTAGTATAGCACATGTTCTTTTTGTTTGAAAAAAAAGCAATATTGCTGCTGAGAGATCCCCTCCGTGATATTGACATGCGTACAACACATCTTTGGGGATAAACATATATCAGAAGACAACTTACTCAGATCACACATGGCAACCTGCGTGCAAAAAATGTAAGCGATCAGTCGAGTGGCAGTTTCTCAGAAAGAAAGCAAAACTTTCACCAAAATACAATTACATGCAAACTTAACCACAATTTAATTAAATCTTACTCAGTTGTTTTGCTCAGGAACCTGCCTAATAAATCTCAAAGCAAATTGACTCATGGTCTGAGAGAAAATTTCTCTTATACCAAAGTTCACAACAAGTTAATCGACAAGTGGTTGTAAGGAAAGTCAACTTTGGAGGGACAAGTGGACGGCTAAAAGATAATCAGCTATTTGAAATCTTTGAGTCAACTGTGGCGGTGAAAACTGGGCAATCACAATGCGTTGAATTTCAAAATACACTTTTTCTTTAGACAGGCATCTAATGTTCATGAAAATTCATTCAACGGGTTTGCTCTTCAAGCAGGAGACCACAAGATGATAGATCCACCCTTCTCTTCTTCATCTTAAATCAGTTAAGGAGTAAACCCGTCAAAAGAGTCATGTTGTCGTCATTCAGAAGCACATAACCAATCGACTTCATGGCCTGCGAGACAAAATAAATTGAAAACAGATTCGTAAAAAGGGTAATTTATCACAGAGGCAGTAAATGAATACATAAGAGATAAGGGTCATCATGTTACTGAATAACAGTGTTTAAATTTGTCTTTGCAATTATCTATGAAAATTGTGTTATATTTCTGTCTTTGATTCTTCCTTTTCAGCTTCTTAACATTGCTGAAAAATATTTTATTATTTGTTATAATACAATACTGCATTAACATTGGCTAAAGGAATTGTGTGAAACTTTCAGCGCTAAAGCATCAGATTAACTTTGGCGTTAAATAAAAGAAACCTAAATTTTTAGAAGTTTGGAAAGGTTTGGTCAGGTGTGAAATGCGTTCTCCCCAGGAATTTCTGAGTGGCAACTGAGTGAATGGAGATGCATATACCTCTCATAATGATACCAAAATGACCCCAAAATTGAATGCGGCTCTTCCCATCATGGACCCATAATACATAGTACATAGATTTGAGATATAAGAATAAAGAGTCTGGTCAGATTACTCAAATATCATCGCAACATATTTATGCAATGACTGCAATTTTAGAGGAAAACAAAAGACAGAAACGCAAAGTCTTCTCAAGACTACAGTTTCACAATTCCCAGACCTTTTCAAGTCGGGGTTTAACAAACGGTAGAGCGTAAACCATTCATGTTGCATTTTCTTTTTAGGGTCCATGCGTGCATATTTGCCTTCAAGGGATTTACACTCTTCCCTTGATCTGATGTACGGCATGACATGAAAAGGTCACATTGGCATAAAGGACTTAGGAACAGGAAGCTAGGAATTTGGTTTTCATTTGCACATGGAGCTACCAAAGACATGGAGCTACCTTTGGTAGCTCTATGTTTTACAACAGTCAGGAACATTGATGAGTGAAAACATATAAAAATGTTAGACACTTGTACCTGATAAAGACATTTCTATACCGAGCTATCCAAAAAGAAGTATCAAAAACACTGGGACTTGAGAGGATAACGATACATTCCTGGATAAAACAGCTGTCCAGCTCATGTTGTGTAACTATGAAAACGGCGATTTAGTTACTTGTCGACATGTTGCTGTTGTTGAAAAATTGCTCTTCCGTCCAAGTTTCGAAAATTGGCAGTGTAGTTTTGCCTTGGTTAAACTGGGGTTGAACTGTGGATAAAACGTGTTGCTTGTCGAAGTGGACTGCTCGTAACTGAATGAAGACCCACTCTGGAGACCAAGTACAACTTTGACACTGGTACATCACAGTAATCAAGGTGGCGCTTTTCTGTTTAGGACTCAAATATTCACAGGAAGAATTTTCCAAGAAGTTATTATTAGTTATGTTCAAATACACGTAAACCATTTAGGTTCATCTGTTCATTACTCAGTACGGCAGACGATGAAGGTATTCTTCACCCAATCTTTGACTAGAACACGCACAAAGCCATTTAGGACATAAATTTGAGTCCTAAACCCCAGCGTCGCTCACGTTGATTGGTAGGTCTTACGTCCCTATGTCCCATTTGCGTTCATCCATTGGCTGCCTATATGTCCTCAAGTCTCATTAACATTTACAGTACCGAATCCAGTTCATTCATTGGCTGCCTAATGTTCTCGTCCCTGCCTAACTTTCGAGTGTTACTTGTCTCGTTCTGCCATGCGCTCATCACTGTAATGTACAAATGTATCTGCGCGCTTAGCAAAGCAGTCCCAGACTCCAGGTGTTTCATCTATAACTTTCGAACAATGACTGACGGTAACCTTTGTGAAGTCGCCAATTATGATGGATTGAAACACAACGTGTCGCCATGACACTCTTAGGTCAAATAGCACCTCTTTACGATTGCTAAATGGTCATATAATCCACCCCATCGTTGTTTGTCTTTAGGGTTACCGCAGCTCCTCTACCAAAAGCATAGTCAACATTCGCCAGAAATTTAAAATAAATAAAAAGAATTCCTCCATTGAAGGTATCGTGTTCTTTTTAAAAGTCTCAAGTTTATTCGGGAAATGCGCGGCATCTGGCAGGGTTGTTTCTGATTGCCTGGACTTTTGTCAAAGTAACTTCAAACAGGTGCACAACAGGCGCATGAATTGCCCTCCACGGCTAATGTCTTGTAATCTTTGTTTCGCACCGAACGGATCACAAGCAGATTACCTTGATCATTTCGATGACATCATGATTGGATCTGTAGACGATTGCGAAAATAATCATCAACAGACGTGAATGTCCGAACAAACTAAAGAGCTAGTCTAATTAAAGATGCTGACTACTTTATACATGTAAACGGATCATCTGGAATCAATGATGCAGTCCTTTATTATCAATTTCAGTACATGTGTAATGACCATTGTTATTGTTGATAAATTAATTATAATCCGGACTTGAATACTTTATTCAACAATAATGCCTAATTATATCCATTAAGACTGCATCGACAATGTATGCACTTTGTATTTATTTCATCATAGCCCCAGGGATTAACACCAGAAAGTGGAGTCAAAACGGAGAACAATACTGAAAAAAGCTAAATGGGACAACTAATGGAGCTTTAATACACAATCCGATGGCAAACATTTTGTTGTACAAATGAACCTGTAGTTGAAGAGTGTAACTTCAAAGTTGTATACTTTTCATTTGGTAAGAAGCAGCATATTTTTACTGATAGAAATATTTACAGCTAATAAGGCCAATATTTCCCCGTGTCACATATCCCCGTGTCAGGTGAATGCAGACAACTTTGATGCCGGAGGTTCCTGACAATGAGATTAAATGCAGCGCAGGTGCAAAGACAAATGTGTCTTCACAAACGTTGCACCTACGCTCTAGCTGTCCTGTAATGATTGGCTAGGCTCGTAGATGCGTTACAGTAATGAGCATATGACAGAACGAGACAAGTAACACTCGAAAGTGAGGAAAGGACTAGAACATATGGCGGCAAATGAATGAGTTGCATTCGGAACAGTAAATATTAATGAGACGTGTGGAAGCCAATGAATGAACTCAAATGGGACATAGGGACATAAGACCGATCAATCAACGTGAGCGACACTGGGGTTTAGGATACAAATTTATGTCCTAATGTTATACGTCTACTATGACAAAATGCAACTTTTGTCACTCTCGTTAGACAAAACTATTACACAGTGCACCATATATTTTTGATTCAGCAGATTAATTATGTGACAAGCTCGACCTTATTTACGTGGAAAAGGCTAGGTGGTCAATTTTTATATACAAACATGCCTGTCCCGTCCGTCTAATTACAGATTCACTGACTCATTCTTGCTCTTTGGGTAAATCAATAAAGGTATTTTCATTTTCAATATTCCGTGTTAATTTGAGCGATATAGTATCCTAAATTACTGTGGCGGGTTCCTTGTGAAAGAACACAGATGTGTCAGATGAAATAAACCGGAGGACTAAGCTAGTAATTCTTGACCACTTGACGTGGAATTTGATTGAGAAACTAAAAAATAAAATTTCTTGCGCCGCTATTGGACTCAGCTCAATTGCGATGTCTTTGATTTTACAGTGAAAAACGTAGAACTCCTAAGTTTATATTTTTGATTCGATGTACAACTGTAGGGTATACTGTCGGACTGTAGGATATACGGATATATCAGACGTATTATATGTTCTCAAAAAACCAATATAAATTCCACCACAGACACGTCACTGGTGTCTCTTCCTGAAAGTCCTTCGAATTCGACCCGTGACTGCGACCCTTGTGTTTGATGCATTCGGTAGTTGAGTAATATAATCGATTAATTTACAGATTCACGTGACTGAACGATCCTGTTGATATGTAGGAGCGAGACGGTAAAAGTCCAAGCCCAAAGGGGCAAGAGTAATGCATCGCATGTTTTCTGAGAAGTCCACCGGTTTTCATAGCAACCATGCAAAATCCGAGCTTGATCAATGTTACTGTCCTCTTTCCGACAACAACTTTCGAGCGTGCGGTGAAGCTCGTAATATCGATGCTAGATATAATATCTAATTCGAATGTTTTATTTTCAAAATACTAGCAATCACACCCATCTGTACTCCAAAAATCGTAGGCAAAAGTCATGTTTAACAGTTATTGTACTGGTCAAACACAGAACAGCACAGCAACATTATCAACCAAAGTACCGGTTTTCATGTCAGTCAAAGTCGTGCAAGAAAGAAAGGTGGACCTCAAGTAAATACGGCCAGTTTTCGATCGGGTTCAAACTCACAACATACGGCATCAGTCGCCGAGCGGAGAGGCAACAGACAGAACCGCTCGGCTAAATCCCTAAAATCACGAAATGATGCCGCGTGCGTCTTGATTACATAGAGAATAGAGCTACCTATACTATTGTTAGTTTTGACATAGACCCTCGAGAAATGTCTCGAGGGTCTATGGTTTTAAGGACCAAACAAGCCTCAAGGTTGAAAATTTCTACAACTAACTATCGCCTGCTGTTGTGATGTATAAAATCACGCTGCTTCTCTGAATTCGGTATCATTTCTCCGTAATGTTTCATTCCACGGTCCCTCCCAAGTTGTCAAATGCATTCTCAGTGGTGAAAATTCATATTGCCATTCAATATGAACTTGCTGATCCGTTAAAGTTTATTGACTTTCAATGGTGATAACTTTCTCTATGCCTTGACATGTCATCAGTTACGAATTCTACTGACTTTCAAGACTATAAGACGCAATATTACCAGCGTTGTTCCTGTTCCGAGTGTCTGATATTTAACACGGCATGCAAGAATACCCGTTCAGAAATGGACTTCAAGATTGAGTTGTGACCGTGAACCCGAAATAAATGTCGACAAATCAAAACATCTAAACGGTGTGAGAGAGAGAGAGAGAGAGAGAGAGAGAGAGAGAGAGAGAG
The DNA here is from genome assembly GCA_001465055.1 of Ptychodera flava. Classification (NCBI taxonomy): domain Eukaryota; kingdom Metazoa; phylum Hemichordata; class Enteropneusta; family Ptychoderidae; genus Ptychodera; species Ptychodera flava. The sequence continues at coordinate 367,433 of LD343079.1, forward strand.
AGAGAGAGAGAGATTTTACGCTTCCACGAACCGATCATGTTATTTCGGAAATCGCCGTCGGGTTGCGTGATTACGCCGTACGATTACAAAAATGTACGGATACTTTCCTGAAATTTAACTGACATTAAAATATGTAGCACACAGCAAAAGAGTTAAAGTCTTCTGATGTTGGTTTCGCAAGTTTGCAAACTTAGAATACTCACGGGAAATGGTCGCCAATGGTCTTTTCAGACGGCGTGGTCTTTTCAGACCATGGTCTTTTTATTTGATCGACGTAGATAACCACTGCACGTCTCGATCATATTATCTGCCTGCCACAAGTTACTATTTATTTTCTATTTACTATTTATTTTCAAAGGCCGACACATCTTACCCGACGTCCATCGATCGGCCTGTGGCGACGTGTCTTAAAAAACAGCGACCACTTTGATTTTGACATGCCCCTATATCCAATTTGTTTTCGTTTGTGACGTAGAGCATAGAACTACTAAATGACGACCATTTGTTGATGTCGGGCCACAAAAAAATTCACCCATCCTTTGAAGCAATCTCCATATAAAACCATATTTCATGTTAAATTTCACAATCGTCTCATCTATTAATTCGACCATTTATTTCGGCGGTGTCAGTTTGCTATTAAATTTGATCTGATGATTTAAAATCATAATAATTTTTGTGCTGTTCCGATAACATGGTTTTCAAAAATAGGGTAGGTAGGTTGGCAGGAATTTTTTTCCAAAATATTTCTAATTTTAAATATGCATTTTCAGTGGTTCAGGGCGGTCAACACTGGCCACAAAATTTCCCAAAAAATGTATCATATATATAAAAGGTAAACGAAACATAAAAGACATCTTTGTTAAAGCAAAATTCAAATGCCAAGTAACGAATGCGTGATTTTATGGGGTTTTTTTCTTTCCTTTTTTACTTGCGTGTTTACGTAGCTCTAAAAAAGTTTAGGTTCGGCAGTTAAAACACAATTGTTTTTGTTCGGCCTCACCCATCGACAAAAATTAGTTAGTGCCAGGGCCTGTCCGGAGGCTCCGGGCTTGTCAAACACCTACAAGTGTCAACAGATTAGTCGATTAGTGGGCGCTTACCTAACAGGTAGCTGTTGAATAAAAACAATTTATTGATTATAATAGGAAGAATGGTAAATTAGGTGGCAAGGTGCATAGTAAGTGAGACTACCCACAATTCCCCTTGATATGTGTGCTCAAACATTATTTACTAAAGGCTTCTTCAATTTTATCAGTTTCTGAACAATTTTAAACTTAGAATTTAATTTAAGGATTATTGGTTAAAACTATGTTCCAACATTATTGATCATGTTTAAAATTCAGGAGTAAATTGAATAAGAATTCGATGTTTGTCAAGGTAAAGTTATCAGCAACTAAGATGGTCTCATCATACCACCTATCAGACATGTTAATTTCCATTGTTACAAACATTCAAAAAATCAATACCCTTTCTTTTGCCAACACAGATGCTACTTATTCCCTTAGTTTCCTTGAAAATATTGCATATGGCTGTCAAAAAACTATGTCAACAAAATTACAAAATTGCTATCTCCTCTGCGGAAAAGGGGTTGATCTTCTCATTATTCACAGTGAGAAATCAAAAAATTATGATTATCAGAACTATGTTTCCAGAATTTTGAAATATGGACCGAGATGTTCTGTGTACAGAAGAAATTTGCTTCAGTTCAGTGAGTGATCTCAGTGTGTACAGATCATGGAGAATTGTGGGTGGCCTCACTTACTGTGAGGTGGGTTTTCCCAGAGAGCACAGATCCGTGATGGAGGAACTCTACACACAGTGCAGACTGCTTGTCTAGAGGCACATCAAAATATTGTCCGAGGTTGACACAGTATAAAACACATTACAGCAATAGAATACAAATCTGTATTGGGAAATGTGTATTTTCTCTTCAATACAGCCTTAAAACATTTCTGGTCAGCGTGATTGCTTTTTACCTCCCTACACAATAGACCGTGACATATACTCAGTGTATCGTGCCTGGTTGAACAATTTCCCTGGACTGCCAGACAGATATATATAGTCTCTTCTTTTTTAGTGACAAAATTCTTTCAGTACATGTGGAAACATGGTGAAATAATTTGACAGAGTGATTAGATTGTGGCATGGTCCTTGTGGCGTTACGTTTCTCATTCATAATACCAACAACGGCTCTGTAAAAATGTCAAAACTATAAGAGGCTTGTGTATCGTTCGTTACGGAACAGGGTTGTCCATGCAATTACCTCTGCTAAGCGACGTCATTATCGTAGTGTCTTCATAAACAACCCTAATAACGCTTCTGTTCTTTGGCGTTCTGTTAATGATATTTTGTCCCATGGTAACAGTCAGTCTCTCAGCTCAACTTTCTACCGTGAAGGTAAGAGACTGAAAAACCACGGGGATATCGCCAAGGCTTTCAATATTCATTTTACTAGCATCATTGATAACTTTCGTCAGCATTTTGACAACACTCGTGATCTCAGTATAACCAAAGCTTGGGTTAACTCGTGCCATGGTAACTCTTCACCAAGCTTCCAAATTCCTCCTGCCACTGTTGACTTTGTGAAAAAGCATCTTTCTTTGCTCGATGAAAAGAAGTCTCCTGGAAATGATGAGCTCTCCTCAAAATTTCTGAAGATTGGTGCGTCGTGTATTGCTGATTGTGTTACCAGTATTTTAATATGTCAATAACAAATGGGGTCTTCCCTACTTGTTATAAATGTGCCCGTGTTGTTCCCATTCACAAGGGTGGTTCGAAAAGTGATGTAAACAACAATAGGCCAATTTCGATTTTGCCCTTCCTCTCTAAAATCCTGGAAAAGCATGTTTACATTAGCCTTTTTAACTATTTGCATATGAATCATTTGATTGTTGAGTCCCAATCTGGCTTCAGAGAACATCACTCATGTCACACTGCTCTGATTAAACTGACGGATCATCTATTTTCGAACGTTGATTCTGATCTTTTCAATGGTTTATTATTTTTGGATCTACGTAAGGCCTTTGATCTGGTTGACCATGATATTCTTATAGATAAACTTGCTATTTATGGTGTTTCCGGGTCATTCCTCCGTTGGTTTCGCTCGTACCTGACAGACAGAACTCAGCTTGTTCAGTATCTTGGATGTGAGTCTGAGGTCTTGCCAATTGTTAGTGGCGTCCCTCAAGGGTCTA
>LD343079.1:384930-412982 GCA_001465055.1 Ptychodera flava
AATCTGTGCAAAAAGTTACGCGCACAGTTCGCAGAAGCCATTCTGCTTTGCGTTCTCGCTACGAGTGCAATCTTCTATCAGCGAGTTGACATACCGGCGTACATAGAAAATCATGGACGTAAAAAATAGAGGCATGTCATTTCATTGCAGTATTGTTTATGGGTATCCTCAAATTGCAGAGGAAATATGGTCAGATGTAAAAGATGGACGTCTTAACAGAGGGAGTGTACATGTAATGGTTAAATGATCTAGCATCGATGTTAGAGTAGTCATGAATTGCCGATATTTGTCGAGTAAAGTTTCGGCGATTTCACGAACGGGAACCCAGCGTGCCCAGATACATGACGCGTCGTAATAAAAAGTGTTGAGAAATGAAGTCACAAATTTCCGACATACATTGGTGATTTTACAGACCGAACATCGCGTCAAGTATCGATTTTATGACAGAAATATGTATGTGAGACATCAAAGCTCGATGTTGATATTAAAAAAATATGTACGGTAAAAGTCGCACTGTACTTTCATAGTCAATGCAATGTTGCTGACTTTCGGGCAGTTGGAGGTGGACATCAATTATGCAAATCAAATACGTCACAGGGTTCGCGAACTCGATGTCGTCATCACATGGATAGAATCCTACGTACGTCCACGGTCCAAAAAACGATCATCGCATAGAGTGTCACGTTCAGTAAACGATTTCGGGACAATGTTTTTAATCTGGCAACGTCTAATTTGACCTTTCAACACCACGAGTCTTTGGATAACAAGTCTGATTTTAATATGTAGAATCATTATTTAAAGTACGGGAGCTGTACGTCAGCCAAGTTTAGCCACGCTGACGGGACTTCAAACAAATCAAGTTCACGGAATTTTAAGTGCTGCAGTGGGCTTAATTACGTACAGACATGGATATAGAAAAATGGCACCGCGTCGTTGCTTGACAAAACGCCGGCATTTTACTGTGCAGCTCCAATAGTCCACAGACACATTCATTCATTCAAAATCATTAAAATGCAGAGCGATTTTTATCTAGAGAATCGTGGTCCGTAGCGGCACATACCCCGTCGCGGCTATGATTACCGATGCGTGCAGAGCCGTAAACTACGTCGATATGTCGGTCAATGTTAACGTACAACGTATACTAGTTTATTTGACCAAGACGTACACGCTCTCTCTCTCTCTCTCACTCTCTCTCTCTCTCTCTCTCTCTCTCTCTCTCCTCTAAAAAAATACTGCAAACTGTAGCCGTTCAGGCCATTTACCTCTGTGCCCGCGGTATTACCGTGATCGTTAGGAGTAGCAGAGGTGTTAATGTTTCACCTCCAGTCCGCGGTAATGAGTTTCTCATGAATATTCACGGCTCAGAGCGGCGGTAATCCTGGCGGTAAGCGAGGCAGAGGTATACCGCGGGAGGTATCCGGCGGTACCGTCTGTTTGAAAATGACCTCTTCCCATAGCGCGGGGATTTTTGCACAGCGCGGACAATTGTCGTTTTCGTCCATGGTAATCGAGCTACACGATGACATCGTACAAACGAGGCAACGCGACGGGCAACTCAAGTCGCTCGTTGCACTGCATATACTATATGTCGGGTCATTTTTTTCAGATCCCCTGGCTCACTGACAGAAAACACCTTTATACGTCATATGACGTTGGTATGACGCGTTGTGACGTCTCATAAGCTTCTGTGTTGTCGGGGCAAAGTTAGTCACTTTGATGATGAGTTGGTTTATTGTAAACCACATTGTGGCACAGTCTACTTAAAGTGAAATGAGAGGCAAATAAAATGTGATAGAATCTCATTCAGACGCCTTAACCGATTGCAGTGAACTCCAATTCACGTATGGTTTTCTCAACCCAGAAGTGCCTTTATTTAAATCGAAAGCAGCATGCAGCAGACCCTATTCAAAAATTGTTTACCCCAACCGAATCCCCCTTCACACGGACTGTTCCCCGACACGAATGCGTTCAGCTCAAAAACGAGCTTCAAGCAGTGTAGTTAAAATGAGTTGAGCGTCAAAGGTAATCTAGGGAGACCGATTCAAATAAGTCGCAGCGCAAATCCAATGCATTTCAAGAGAGTTGCATTGAGGTTCGCGCGAGCTGCATGCAGGTTCATGAGTTGCATGTAGGTGAGTTGCATGCAAGTTTGTGAGTTGCATGTAGCTTCGTGAGTTGCATGCAGCTTTGTGAGAGTTGCGTGAAGGTTGGCTCAAAATGTTAGGTGTTAATTTTGGCATGGATTACGCGCCATAGATAGAACATATCTGAATTGGAAAGCAGTGTAAAAACTGCCTGATGACAATTAATAACGTACATTTACCAAATAATAGAGTAATGATGAGCTCGAACAATTATAAAGTACCTCAGTCGCTTGTTCCGAAACACGCCGGCGTGTATCACGGTGTTTACTGCAGCACGGTCGGCCAGCGTGTACCGGAAAACAAGCGACTGAGTAACGTACAAAGTAATTCGTCTCGCATAACATAACACACAAGAAGCAGACAATGTGCGATAGATTAAATACGTTATGTCGTTTATCCCTTTGTCAGCACGCGTACAATATTCCATCATTCCGTGACGCGTGCCACGCATCCCATTAAACATGTCAATCATGACAAGATGTTTACAATATAGCCATCGTCAGATGTGACCATCTTTTGTTACTTTATCAGGGTGTATATGACAAAATTTCTCTTCGGTAGGTTCGTTCTGTTGATCAACTCGTTCTAACCTTTGGCTGTAATCCGGCAAACGGCGGTTTTCACGGTTTTCAGTTTGCTAGTATCCGTTTCAAATCAATGGAATAAGGACACATCTTTAGGTATCGCCGTTCTCAAACTACCGAAAATCCAATCGTTGTGGACTGAACAGGTGGGAGTGCAGAAAAATACTTAGAAGAGCCAAGTGTAGAATTTGGGATTAAGCTGAGATAATTTGTTTCGTTCCTGCCAGCATAATTGGATGCATTCTTTGAAGTTTTATTGCCCTTGTTAACGCTGAATATTCATAGCCGTGGTGGTTATCCGGTTCTCGGGGCCTGCCACTACGTCAAAATTTGTATGGGCAAAAGCGAGAATGTAGAAAACAGTTTTTAAAGAAGCGCATTTATAATTAGAGACTCGCTTATGTATCCTCCCGAGCAGACGACATCAGCACACGTGTGTATTAAGCTAAGTACAGGCCGCTTTCACGGACAGAAACAATCAACGACAGTGCTTCGATGGTGAAATTATGGTTAACTAATGCAATGTGTTTGTTAAGTATATATATGGGGAGAAATAATAGCTTGGTGGAAGATACGTGACACAAGTTCCCGCTCAGGACAGTGTCACAGAAGAAACATGCGAACTCGACGAAAACGCGCATAGGGACATTATGAACGATTTTACTGTCCGCTTCATTAGGCCATGATGTTCTTGGTTCAACAATAACATGTCGCAAATATTTCTAAACTGATTATTGCCGATCTTCCTGGTTCTCTTTTCCTTGGAAAAGACATCAACCGTTTTTAATGAAATCACCTTTCTGGATGCCTATTTATTCACAATCAACTTAATTATAAGCCTTTGTGATTTCATTATACTTTTGATGTCGCCGTCATATTTTGTTGAGAATGATATAGTTATTGTTGTCGTTATCGATCACCGAAAAGTTGACCATAACTATGTTTACGATTATGATGACGATGATGTTGTTATTGTTTTATAGGTAAAGGTTTTTTGCCGTGGTACAAGGAACAAGTTTTTCCGCGATCGGAAAAGGGACGTAATACATTGCACTGGTGATTGCTGTTAAGTACATAATTCCGTTCGTAATCAAGGCAACTGTTTTAGCTCTTTGTCAGTTAGTAAATGAACTGCTTACGATGACAAATAATGAGTAATTTAATATAGTAAGCCTTAAACTTAGTATTTGATAAAAACAAAACAATGTCTCATCCTATTCAATAAATCATTCCATTATCTTTTATCGGTCTATCTTCCAACGGCAGTTAGCGCAGTAAGAGGATGAGGTACCCATAAACCACCAACCAAATAGAGCACTGAGAAGTCAAGTGCCTTGCTAAGGAGCAAAACACCGTGCTGGAGTCTCGAACTCACCAACCTCTGCCAGTGAGTCCGCTACTCTTGACCTACCAGGTCTTAAACCGGGTCTCGAACTCCCCATCCTCTGATAGTGAATCCGATACCCTTACTACTTGTCCACGGTGCCTCAAACTCGATAAATAATTCAAATTTTAAAATGAAACCACAAGGAAGTAACCTAATTGGACGATTCAAAGCAGCTTACCATCGGTGAAGTAATTTCCTACGAAAAAACTGTAGCTATAGGTGAAACACAGAATAAAACATCCTACATTCAAATTTGAAACTGGAGACAGGGATAAAAACTTTAAAAGTTCGATGTTGGCTTCCATTTTGCAGATTTTCAAAATGAAACCCTGGTTTTGAAAGTTTTAACATTTTGACAAAACATTCGTTTGAATGAAATGTAAGATTTATGAGAAATATTATTTTGCATTAAATACTAAGTATTTTAGATAATTTTGCACGCGAAGTATGTCTACATAATTTTGTTTAACATTATTTTTCATCCTTAACAAAGTTCAATGAAAGCATCGTATTTTAATCATAGTTTCATCTTAAATGCCCTCGGTTTTTACTCCCATGGATTTCTATTTTTATCATGTATTTTGTAACAGAAAAAAATTTATAGGCAATACTGTAACTTCAAAAGCAAAACAGCAGCCATTATGAATATAACTACATGTCATGTTGTGATAGCCTGAGATATTGTTTTTCAATCATACAACATTCTATTTTTTAATTAATATTGAATACCAGAAATAAATGGTGATTTGATAATAGTTGTATGTCAGCAGAGTCTAAAAATGATGGTTTTCTAGAGTTATGTATTTAATAATCTAAATATGAGCTAGAGCTCCCAGAGCTCTAACGTTTGATATGTTTTTAGTATTTTTATTCTCTCCTTAAAAACATGTTATTTTTACTCCAAAACTAATATAAAAATATCTTGTGTTCGACTTGTCAACACCGCCGTATTTTTGTAGCGCAGACAATTTTGTCATTATCGGTCCCAGACTTTTCGTACTTTTGTCAAACAGTATTGCAAGGCGTAGACAGTGCCTTTTTGCAAGGAAAACTCTTTGTGTTTTTCAAATCAGAAGTACCATTATACTTATGGGCTCTGTGAAAGTTTCAATCAGTCAGTCCTATACTAGTATACATATCATCTAGAAATATACATTTTATAGAATTAATAGTTATTATGTAATATGTTCTCTAGTCACAGAGAAAGTTTAAACCAACTGAATTTTAAATTACACAGCGCTGTGATTTGAAAAGACTTAATGCTTTGCATTTCATATTTATTCAATAAATGCTCTTAACATAGTGAAAATGGAAAGTAATGTTCCCTTTATATCAGTTAGAGCAATGACGAACTTAAATCGTCAGACCGTCAATTTAAAGAAATACATGCAGAACAAGAATACAAAAATGACACTGGTACTCTTTGCAAATGACTCTCAACAGTGTTCATCACATGGTATGTAAATTTATGAAGTTCAGCAATGCATAGAAGAACGAAATCGCTTCCTAAATAAAATCAATACCTAATTTTGTTATGCTACTTCGTTATTATATTTTTTTTTATAAAATCAAAATATAGCTTGTGTATTTCTTGGATCCGAAAGAAATGTTTTCGTCAAGGTCCAGCAAGCAATTTATTAATTTGTTAATTATGCTACAAATACGTATATTAAACCTTTACTAACACAATCCCAAAGTGTGTCAGTGTGTGCATATTATGGCTACCCCCTCACTACTATTTCAAAGAAAGCATTCAATATCATCATTGTTGATTGCTCAACGTTATGTATGGAACGCTGTTGCTGCCTTCTGTGGTTTATTTGATGTATTTAATGAGATGACATCAAAATATGATTTTGTAATGCCTTTATATGATTAAGTCGTGTCAATATATTATTAGGTGACGCCTTTATATTACAGGGTGGTATCAATATATATTATAAGGTGCTGTTATTATATAATTAGGTTATGATTTAGTAATGCCTTTATATGATAAGGTCGTGTCAATATATGATTAGGTGACGCGTTTATATTATAAAGTGGTATCAATATATCAAAAGGTGCTGTTATTATATAATTAGGTGACATCAATAATACTAATACTTGCGTGCGCACATAATATATTGACGGTATTAAATAATGTATTTACATTACCTTATAATATAATGGCCTTTTCAATTCATATATTGCTGTGATCTAACAATATATAAGCACTACTTATTCATATGCTGTTATTGACTCGAAATAAACGGCTTTGCCTATTCACATGTATATGTCACCTAGTTTCATATTTACGGAACCTTAGGATATATTGACACCACCTCATATAAAGGCGTCACCTAACTATACATTGACACGACCTTATCATATAAATGCATTACTAAATCATATATTGATGTCACCTAATTATATATTAAGGACACCTTATGAGATATAATGATAGCACCTTATAATATACAGGCGTCAGCTAATCATATATTGACACGACCTCATCATATAAAGGCATTACTAAATCATATATTGATGTCATCTCATCAAATACAGCAAATAAACCTCAGAAGGCAGCAACGGCGTTCCATAGTTATGCATTCGTCTTGTAATCAAGTACAGTAAGTACATCGCTTTAACAAGACAGCTTGGTAATGGCTCAACATGCAGAATTCTGCCTGAATATAACAAGTATATGCACAACTGGTGAACTCAAAAGTTTCGTAACTGACCACAGACAGTGCAGCACAGATCACAGAAGCACAAGATCACAATCGGGAAAGGAAGTCTCCAGCTCAGATGTCTATGTTCTAACTCAGTTCTACTCTCCCTTTTCCCCCATAGAACTATTGTTCTTTGGTACACCGCAAGGTAGATGAGGCGACTTGACGAAGTATTATGTAGACAAACAACTGATTGACATCGAGGTAAAAATAACCAACAGTTTTCTCTTGCCTAGTTTGATCACCGACAACGCAAAAATGCGCGTAAAAGTTTTGATCATTATTGCTTAAGGGCAGATAATTATTAAATTTGGCAAACTTGAGTTTAAAAGGAAAATGGTTTTATTTGCAAAGCTTTCATGATTTTTGACGACTCCTAATTCGTCATACGGCATCGAGAAAGCGAACACCATGCTGAGTGGCAGCGACGGTGGATTGTTCATTACACAGAATACTTTCAAAAACTCAAGTGAAAGTGAGAGCAATGACAAGGGCCAATGACTATTTCACGATTTTCTGAGTTTTAGGGGAAAAGGCAGAAGACACGACGCGAGTTAAAAGTAACGCTGTTAACGCCAGTGTTGAATTTGGTATGTCTAAGCATACTCCACTAATTGTTAATGATACGTTCCTTTCATTAGTGTTAGTGCTATATGCAAGTCTGACGTATCGTATCCACTTTCCGGCATTACTTTAGAAAGAGAATATGGCAATTTTGTCTTATGTTTGAACTCAATAACTGTAAAATATTACTCATAATATAATGTCACCCGTTCATAAAATAGGGACTTTATATACTAAGGTAGCGCGCCTCGATGACAGATATTGGGACTTTTTAATGTGTTTATATATATATACTCTGACAGTGAAAGTATTACAGAAATATTGGATTTTGTGACATAAATAATTCTTTCCTTTATCCGAAATAGCTACATGGAGGGGAGGGAAATCCCCCTCCGTGTAGCCCGCTCAGCCATAGCAAAGGCCATTGACACATAAGTTGATTGTGCAAGCAAGCGTACGCAGTGAGTCATAGACAGTGGATTGCGCAAGTAAGGGTGACCTGTATATGACTTCGTAGGGAACTCACGGTATTGCAACATAATCCTCGCATATAAGTATTGCAATAGAGACCATTGTCCTCATTTTCCACACCACCCCTACGGTGTCACGGAGCGGACTATACATTCTGGCTGTTCTGCCTACATGTAAGTATGAAAATTCTGGCTGCAAAAAGACACCATCCTTCTAGCTACATAATTGTATTTATTATCCTTACAGAGTTGTCTTCAGACTCTGTATTATAATTTTCTACTATGACTGTTTGCCATGTCTTGTTCAGTAACTGCTTACGCAATAACTGTCGCTTATGCAATAACTGTCACTTACGCAATAGCAGCCTGTGATTTAATGACAGAGGTCTGTCACTGCAGCTTTCGTGAAAATTTTCTCTGAACTCGGGAGTCGACTTTCATTTCATATCCGCACAAGCGGTGAACCAGCAAATGCGCAAGCGCTCCCTACCGAGTCCCTTCGGAGACCCTACGGAGTCCCTTCTGAGACTAAAATTGTGTAGACTTTAATCTACTGTTCTCACCAGCGACCATTGCATAACTGATAACATAAACCTGGGCAAATATTTTATCATCGTGAGCGTCGGCGCCGGTGCCCTTCACTGATGTATCTTTTTTTCCTAATTTTAAGTTGTACACGATCCTTTGTATTAATTACTCTTAGTCCATTTCCATGAAATTCGATATCTTTAAAGCTACGCAGATCAATAAATAGGCAGAATCAATTCTTCAAATAATCTAGGCGTAACAAGATACATATCTAAAGACGACGAAGCAGAAAAGAAAGAGAAAAGAAGGGGAAAAAATTCAATTTGCAAGCTAGTAGGGTAGGAAGGGAGGGTGGGGAACGCTCTGAGGTTGAAGCCAATTCTGATTAACTATTAGGTGGCCTAGTCCAGAGACCGTCCAACTCACAGCCTCGAACCCGGCCCATTTAAACTACAATAAAACAAGTATTATTGTTCACTTAAATGATGCCTAAACTGACAATACGGCTAGTTTTCAATCGGGTTCGAACCCACAACATACGGCATCAGTCGCCTAGTGGAGAGGCTACAAAGTGAACCACTCAGCTAAATCTCTACTCCAAAAAAGAGTGGTTCAATAGCCGGCTAAGTTTTGTTGTTACATTTTTCTGACTGAGACCACTCAACATGTTCACTATCACACATCGCACATACAAACTTTATCGAAGCTAAGCAACGAATACATCACTTTAACTGGGCGAACTATAACCTCGGGGACAATTCTGTCCACCAGCAGAGCTACAAACCCAGGGTAAAAAATACAGCTAGTTTTCAATCGGGTTCGAACCCACAACATACGGCATCAGTCGCCTAGCGAAGCGACAACATACAGACAGACACAAGTGTTTACTGTTCGTGATCTTGTAATTTCCTGCTGATATTTTGTGCAAAATTTGTTGTTCGACCGCCTCACAGTAAGCTGGATCAGTGCATGATGCATAGTTCATTCGTTCTACTTTTAGAAGGGGGTGCCAGGGTCGATGATGTCGAAACCGTATTTTATGCCGTTAAGAATGTTTTCCAGGCAATCAGTCAGCAGGCTTATGCTAGGCTTGACCACCCCATTTTTGGCTGAACAGCGAATTTTGGCGGTGTTGTGGGTGGTCTTTGTGGCATCCTTCCTCTATGCACACGTGCGCAGGAAATGCGGTTGCAGCCAGCTGGTTTTTTGAAATCAAAGCAGATTTCGGTTTCTTGTAGTGTTTTTCGTGGGAGTATTTCCGTCTGCCTTGTCAGTAGTTTGTCGTTTATCGAGGTGATACGGTGATAAATGGAGGTCCACGGAACCCCATGTGATTGAGTCCGTCGCCTGTTTCTTGCGATACTCGTGATCATACGATAAAACTGATGATGTCATAAAAGATTTTGCGTAATCCTCAATATTAATTGTGTGATCAAGGTACGCTAACGTGTTCTTCGTGGACAGGCTGCGGTTAATCAGTGTCTTTAAGATTCGGGCGTTGGCTGATATCCACTGTGGAAGGGAAACTTGGTCAGGTTTTGGTCTACGCTTGGTGGTCTGCATAATAAGCTTCATGTCACCTTCAGCTGCTAGCTCCGTGTCATCTGTAGAGTCAAGCGAAGGAGTCTTTGTGGTTACCTAGTCCGGAATCAGTAATGGTTTACGCTCATCCTTAATTAGATTCTGTGATGTGATGCGCTGGTCCGATACAATGTCTTTTAGCGCGTCATTGCTGAAAGCTTTGGGGAGTTTATTCAGTTCTGATGTTTCTGTCCCGTGTGCAGGTTGGTGTTAAGGTGCCTGTTGTTTTGCCGGTTTTGTGTCTAAGTTGTTCAATGCCCAGCAGAGCAGTCCTCGTTGGCCTATAGGCAGGCTAAGTCCGATGATGTCTTGATTGTTGAGGCGCTTCAGGACATCGGTCGATGGAATGCCTTGTGTAGTTAGCATGTCGTGTGTTTCTTCCGTTAGGCCTGCTGCCTTACGCCATTCACGAAAACTTTGTGCTTTTTCTGAAATTGTTGCTCTTCGTTGGCGGTAACAATAGCTTTGTGGACAAAGGTTATCCACATGTGAATGCTCTGAGGTCGATGCCAATTCTGATTAACTATTAGGTGGCCTCGTCCGGAGACCGTCCCACTCACAGCCTCGAACCCGGCCCATTTAAACTACAATAAAACAAGTATTATTGTTCACTTCAAATAATCAACTTCATCCATATAAATTTCACACTAATATTTATCTTCCGCAAACTACCGACGTCTTTCTGTCCAAAAATGTCTTGGTATCATCTTCTGAGCGTAAATTTTATTTGCAATACCCTCGATCATCATTCACAGACACAGATTCAACAGATGGATTCATGAAAAGTTCGTTATTCAGCTCTGACTGATTCTGATCATTAGTGAAGAGTATTGCTATACCTCTCATGTAACGACGTGGTACATTAACATTTTCATTGATAATGGTGTCCGATTCATTGAATGGGATGGTTCTAAAATGTTGTACATGTTCTTAGAGAAAACTCTTACCATTGTTGTAATATCCAGCTGTATCTCTTGCAAGAGTGTCATCCTTAATAGTTTCATACTTTGTCTGAATGTTTGCCAATATGTAACTGGATGTAGTAAGATATTCACTGACAAGTAATTGGGAGGCAGTTGCAAGTGTAATTTCCCATTCGATATGGCTACCTAACGCTGATGGATATGTAACTCCATGACCTGTGATGAAGGGATGAGTCAGACATATAGCATTTTTGTTTTATGTACATCAAAAAGTAAATTAGTGACATTAACATCTGCATCGGTCGTAACACTTCTTAATTTTCTCAGATTTTCGTTGTGAATTCATTAAGTGTCATGTTTGTTCTTTTCTTTTTATGTTTGTAGAGATCACGATAGCATTCAATAAAGTTATAGTTACACAAATCCAGAAGTGTCTGCCCCTCAAATTTGAGGACCATACGCTCGATTAGATTTTTTGCTACATTTTGAACTACTCGATTATTTTCATGCCAATCTATCATGAGATCAAAAACCAGATCGAAAGTATCCGGAACTAAAACTAATCCGCTTACGAACTTTGGACAACGTATGTAAAGCTTCTTGCCTGGATGTGCCTTACTTGGATTATGAGTAATCACATAATGGGTCCTTTCTGCCTTTGTTCCCTGCAGTTTTTGGTTGCTGAAAGTCGGTAACAATGATCTATTGTATGGCATTTTGTTTTTTATGTATTGTTTATAGTAATTCAGAAGAAAAAATTCACAGTCAAAAACAAATCACATCTTCACATAGATATTTCCAGCTGACTGAAATATATATTGATTACCTGTGTCACGAATAAGTCGAAGAACCCAATATTCATGGAAATGATGAGTTTCTGGTCATTCTCTGCCTCCTGAAAGACGTTTATGAATTCAAGACGCTTAAGGAAGTTAGTCTTTCGACATTCCTTGATGAAAGCGAATATGCTATGATATAGGCTATCATCTTTGAGTCTCACACCTGGATTTGCTCGAAGTATATGACGATTTACCTGCCAGAGTCAACACCTTTCCAATTAGACAGAAAAAACCAAAGAGGTCTTTAGTTTTAGAAAGAAACTTTGCAATATTCTTTTTTAACCAAACATGCTTCCATATATCAATACATACTTTTATTTATTAAGACTTATGTTGAACCTGTCAAAAATATCCATAGCTGTTCTCCAACAAACCCGACCACCGATCCTGCTGTTTTTATTAGAAAACTGACAAGGGAGCCAATTAAACCAGGTTTTGCGGCAGCACTTTTTGCGGCCAGGGGTTTTAACCATTTGCCAAACTGCTTGACTATTTTCTTTGCTTTTGTGTATATATTTGGTGGGCCTGAGCCATTGTTTGGCCCTGAGCCGCCAGTTCCAGCCAACCGTCCCCCTTTAGTCACAGTCAGGGCAATTGTTGATATTGTCATCCCAAGGGCAGTAAGTAATGCAGCGATTGTTATACCATTCCGTTTTAATAACTCTGTCAACTTCAGCCTGAGTGACAATTCTGGATCAGAAATCACATCACGAAGAAACCTTGTCAGTGCCTGTCTTTCACATTCCCCACTGATTAGGTCATGTTGCACTTCAATTCGATTATTAATTTTAGCGAGTTTTTTTCTGAGTTCGGGTTTAAAGCGCAGTGGTCGTTGCGCTGCACATCCTCCTGAGGGGGTCCCCCTCTGTTGTAAACAAATCCAAGAACGCTGCACATGTTACGGCTTGATTGCAATGTTTGCGATATTGCCGCTTGTTAAAATGGCTTCTGATCTGTCACAAGCGTACCAACCAACCAAATGTAACACGCAATAAAAGGTCAATTAATCTTAGTTGAATATCTGCTGAATATTGAACAATAATTGCACGCTGGATTGAGATCACATTTGCTCATGATTTTCTTGAATCAGTTGAATGGGGCTCGGCTACTGTTATCGCTCGAGCCATAGAGCTAGACGTACGCATGTACGCATGTATACGCCAACAGACTATCAACGACCGGGCTCTAGTTTTCGACATCGCTAGCAAGGACGAGAGCTTTCATTTAAAGAGACCCGACATGAGTACAAAGACAACAACCCAAACTACAGAAATCTACAGCTCTCAGAGCAATGCCCCCTGCAGCAAGAAGCATCTCTGCATCTGTTCCGTTCCGTGGTCTGTATGAACGTCCGTGTCAAACCGGGTATATGGCGCGTTACACTCGGCTGTGGAGAATCCAACTCAACTACAATGTTTACCCCGTTTGGGGGTGCAAACGAGAATTCCGAGTACAGGTATCAAGTCAAGCGAAGCACCTTTCATAGGTCTTCTTGTTATGTGGGGGTTATCTCACTTGAAAGAGGATTCAGACCTACCCGGCAATCAGGAGGTACAACAACGAAGTTTGCCCAGCACCGCTAGGCCTACACCAGTTAGCGGTTGGATCACTGCCATGACCGTGCACAGGACCGGGGCACAGGATCTCTCGATACGTCTATGCACGGTGTAGCCATGCAATTTCCTGCTAAATGCCGCGAAAACCCGCTCGTTTTGTCTATTGTTTCCTGTCATTTTAGTATTTCTTACCACGTAATACTAGGAGAAGTAAGACATGGTGATCAACAGCTGGTTGTGGGCCAAGTCGTCGCGGGCCGGTACGTTGTGGGACCGGATTCTCTATATCCGTGTATACGTCAACGCGGTGACCGTCACCCAACAACATCTCCCGTGTCCTGCTCTGGCTTGCCGATCATGGTCTTGAGTGTAACTTTTGTGTTAGGCATTGTGCTTGTTGCTGGTCTACATATATAGGCAATGTTGATCATTTTAGTTATGTATTTTCACTGTACTGTACATAGCATTGTGTACAACCAGCGTGATCGCGCGCGATCAAAGCTTTTTGTTCACTGTGTCTGCGTGCAGTAAACTCAGTGACATAATGTGCTGAGTGTAGTGTCCCAATGTTCGTAGCTCTACACGAGTTTATAGATAGAAATACACCACTGAAGTTCGTTTCCGATCTTAATATTTTACTATTGCATGATGTTGAGTCTTACAAAGGCCTTAACAAAGTGGCGGACTGCTCCCATCTCACTCCTATTGAAGTTGAGAAGACTTATGTTTACAAAAATTTATGTTTATCAACAAAAAATCACGCACGCGCAGCGCGACGACCACTGCACTTTAAGTTCTGTCTGCTCTGACAGAATTTTATCTCTATCATTGTAAAGCTCATTAAGGCGCATTTCGCCATCTGTAATTCATTAACAAAAGCTGTGTAGTCAGGGTTTAGATTATTCCATTTATCGATTTTATTTTCAAAAGTTTGTTTTTTATGTGCATTACCGCTAGCATCATGCCGTAAGAGTGTAAATTCATCTCTGATTTGTCCCATGTCGACGGATGTCAGCTTCTCGACCTGTATTCTATTGTTTAACACATCTTCTAAACGCAATGTAGAACTCACATAGTCGGGCTCTGCACTAGAGCGACCCCTTAATACTCTTATAAGTTCGCTTCCTCCTCTTAGTCTTTTTAATGTGGAGAGCTTATAAAATTCACCTCCCCTATCTTTTGACAGCTGGATGTTTTCATAATACAGATCATTACCCCTAAGTTCAGATCTAAAAATAAATGAGTCTCATACATCCAGATCAGTTATATTATTCTCGCCTAAGAATTGTTTAGCCTTTTGTTTTTTACTTTCTACTATAAGTTCAGTCAAACGATCCACCTGCGGGCTATCGTGTGAGCTGGCCTTGAAAGGGTCGGCTTCTGTAAAGCTTGTTTCATCATAACTAAAATCAGCATCATCATCCAAATTAGAATCACCTAAATTCTCGAGTCCTATATATTCTTCCCTTCCTCCTTCTGCCGTATTGTGTCTCCTTATTACTTCAATTATGTTTTATCATCCCTAACATATACGGTAAAAAAATGCACATTTAAGTTGTTGAAAGTGTTGAACAGTTGGCAGACCAATCGAAAGAACTAGTGCTGCATATCGGCGCAGTAATAAATTGATGGGCCGAATTGATATGGCTATTTATGTTACTTAGGGAATTCTTGTAAGTTCTGCTGTCATAGCAGCAATTCCAGTAGTTCCGGTACTGTTAGCTTTAACTCTTATACCAGGTGCTGTTATTGATGTAATACAAGGAAAAACAGGTGTAGCAAATAGACCGGAGAAATAAAAAAACATTATTACGTTCAATATAAACAGTTGCTTACACTAATACAAGAAAAGCCACAACAACAGATAATGCCTAAGACCTTATTCAGAACATATTTAAGTAGGCATTAGAAATACAAAAACAAGAAGGATTTAGTCCCCCACTCGAGCGATACATTAGGCTTTAGGGTCTAAATGGTTATAAAAGTTAACCCCGTAGGGACTCTGTAGGACCCGAAGTCACCCATCCTATCTGATCTATTTCTGCCAACCGTTCGCTCGCACCTTTAACATATAATTGTACATGTTAGGTGTCATTGGCCGCCCTTATGATTTTACTACTCCTTTTACTCTGGATTTCACCAGCTCTTCGAGCGAAATGTACAAATTCTGTCGGCTTGGGCTCCTCCCCAGTTTCAAACAGATTTTTATAGTCTTCAAAGCTCAGATTTTTATGAACACAAACATCTTTAATTCCCTTATTTTTTTTGTCCCCGAAGTTGGTGTACGAAAGTCATATACTTTCGAGCAAATGCCGACAATATCAAAAAAAGATTCTCAATTCAATTCATCTTTACATTTGCCTATCCCCTTTTTATCTTGGGAAATTGGAGGCGCCCATCCCACTAGTATCATATATTGATTCCTCACCATTCCATTCTACATCCTTCCGAACTATATCATTGAAAGATACATCTGAGGAAGGAAGAGGCACACTGTATGTGAAACTGTCAGTATCTATGTCGGCTAATCGCATTCCAGGGAACTGCTCGCGAAAGTAATTGTAATGCGTGTCATACATAAGCAGCTAAGAAAGTTCGAGTACCGTAGCCATCAGGGACGCGCCAATGAAAATTGGCTTTTCGTATTTATGTTCCATCTTTGTTAGTTCAAGTAGGGCATTGTCGCGGGAATCACTATCCTCTTCACTAGTTGTGAGAGTTATATATCTCATCTTTGGATTATACTTCTGAATTTTTTTACGACGACTACTACGGTGACCCGCCACAGATTTAAAGTCTCTGTACTTTCGAACATCTTCTATTGTCTTGCCGAACATTGCATTATTCATCAGTTTATAGAAATTCTTTTCAAAGGCGCTTCTCGCATTTGATCTCTGAAGCGCTCGATGGATCTTTTTCAGTCACATTCCCTTTTGAAGATAGAATTTGAGTAACCTGTTACATAAGACGTACCGCTTTCTGTCCAGGACACTTTTAATCAGTCAAGTACTGGAGGCTCCGTGCCCCGGAAACTCATAGTGGTGCGGTGCAAGAGGTAGATCAGAATGTTTTTTATATCATTCGATAGGATATTCTAGGTCTAGTTCTAGAAAACAGGGTGGGAAGCTGGTGCCAGCGCCCCGATCCGTGCAGCCAGCCGTTCCAGCAAACCACTCTTTCCTCGTCATCCAATGAAATCCGCCGACTGGCATTTGCTGGCTCATTGCCCATCAATAGAGGTTATTGGCATCAAGATATTTTATTTCGGACAGGGCTTCTCCGGATCATAATTCGCACCTGCGGTGTCTGTCACATAAGCCGGATGATTTGTTTTTAAGTCATGAATATTACACTGACAGATACCACCTCGAATTACCCTCTTTATGAAAGTCATCTGCTCAGCATCCTGTATCGGTTTAAACTTATTACTTGTGTAAAGTAACATAGCATCCCATGTTGGGCTGGGCATTGACATATAGTGCGCCGGGTCTAACGTATATGCTTCTAAACATGTGTCATGGAAATTTTCGAATATATTCGCAAGAAGGAGAACGTCCATCTCACAATAGAATTCCATATAATCTTTTAGGATCCAACACTCCACTTTGTCCCATACTCGCAATGCATGTTCATAGCCGGACTCCGAAATCCTTTCTCTGTTTAGTTCGCTATCAAATTGGTGTCTCAATAGGAGCTCCTCCTCTTCTAGTCTGTCAACTGAGTCTAAGTATTTGTATGTGAAAGTAGCACTATTCATCCATCCTCTGGCACAGTCTTTGCCAACTTATCCAGCTAGTCTTTCATTAGTTGTAAACTGTCCATAAAGATTATCGAAAAGTGAGGTTTCACTGTCTGCCTCTTCCCGTTAGGCCACTCTCCACCAACAACAATTGTGGCACTAAAGATAAATCTTTTGAAAGGACCCATGATTCCATTGGCATTTTTAGCTATGATTTTCGGCTCTTGGCCATCAGCATGTAGTTCATGTGACTTTTTTATATTAAAAGTGCTATCATACCCCTTGAAGTTATGAAAGTAGATAGGAATGGTTCACTATTGGCGGCACCCTTCACAATAGTAGATAGTGGAATGCTAATCTATCATAATTCGATGTGTGGCACGAGTGCCACATGCAACGCAAGTCTGGTGCTCCACCCCGTTTTCAGAAGGATCTTTCATCGGTTTTATTTTTGAATAATATATTCTCGAATAATACGCAGCCATTTCCTTCATATCCTTCAGAAATTCAACAACACAATCTGTGCCCGTTTTTGTACTTTTAACTAACATTAACCGCTGGCTGCACGGCCATCGTTCAATCACAACATACGAAAGACAAATTGGTATGTCCTTGCAGGTGTCCTTCTCAATGATTAACTCAGTATCTGCATAGATGACGTAGGACAACCTATCTTCTTCTGGTGCCCTTCGAATTCACACACCTTAGAAAAATCTGACTGAGCGATGTCTGTCCCACAGTACACCTGATGTTTTTTCAATTCTTCTGTCGCTGCAAAACCTTTCCCACAACCCATACAAATACACTACTGTCTGTGCTCATTCTTACGATCATTACGAGAATTACGAAGACATTTTAATGAAGTGATTGGTACAAAGTGGACGTCTCCGCCTGTGGCACTTACTATTAGTAAGATATTGGCTATATGTGCTGCCATGATATATGTTTGGTATGTCAGATGGTTCAGTATCATTTTTGTGAATGTGAAATACTTGTAACTTAACCCCCGGATTTTGCTGCTCGAACCGCTCGAATATGGATGTATCTTGTCTAGGTGTAGGAAATTGTATTCCATCCAAGCAGTAATCGGCCATAATCTTTCATACGTCTTCCAGTTCCTTCTGGGCAGGCCACCCTTATTATCTTGAAATTCGTCCGTGGCTAACTTTATACTTGCTACAACTGCATATTTGAAGCAACGAGTGCCGCCACTACCATCAGGGCCACGAGGAAGAATCAGATTACTGACAAAATGCTTATGTTCAATAACCATTGGGGCAGTTGAATCGGGCTGTCGCGTGAGCTGCAGTCCCCAAGTCGAATTTGTGACAGAATTACTCTAAAATTAAGTATCTTATCAAAAACTAGACCAGAACCTTCAACTTCAATATATTCAAGCATATCTTTGTATCGAGCTATTAAGTTTTGTTTCATCTAACTCTCCCGTCCGCCGTATTTTGTGTATATATCTTTTAAGTTACCATACAATTTACGAATTTGTGGCATACTTTTTCGTTTTTTGTATCTACTATCTGACTTCCATCATTGTAAAAACTTTATACATCATTCTTTCCTTGGCCATACCATCGATGTCTATCATGGCGATGTCCGCGACTTGCTGAACATTGGGAAAATCTTTTTCTAAAACTGCTCCGTCGAATGCTTTTCGAAAGCAACGCTTTATACAAAAATATGTCGTAAGTTTTCTTGGAATAAACCAAAGGTTTGGTGCATTGCGTTCCAAAGGGATGCCCGCCTCTTCATATCTCTTTATTAACAATCTCTAATACCATTGAAATCTACCTTCTGTTTGCCGTCAAAGGGGTCTTTCATAGGGAAATATTTACCCGACGAATCTATTATCTCTGATCGATACATGGTGTATGAGTAGTTCTGAGTGTCTAGGTCCCTATTTAAATCAAGTTTCAATATATCAGCTAGCCGGCTTATCTTATATTCATTGACGACTGTCTCCATCATAATCTTTACTATATACTCTCCTAATGTTTTTTTAAAAAGAAAAATATTCTATGCTAGGTTTTCAAAATCCACTACAATATCTTTTTCGGCATTTATTTGTTTATATATCTCGCCTAATCTGTCTATGTCAACTCCTTCCTCTTCCTCGTCCTCTTCTTTAGTTTCTGGTTTATAAGGCGCAATACAAAAGAGTCTCTCTATGGTGAATGAAAGACGGATCATACCGGCTCTGCTAGGGGGACGTTTAAATAAGCGCAGTTTAAATGCCAACAATTCTATTTTACTACCTTTTCTAATATTACAAGGTACAATAGCAGGATTTTCTCTGGCTGGCAATCTGGCTACAGTTTTTAACCCACAGTCGTTTTCTTTAGCTATATCAATGCATGTAGCGAAAACGCCACTATGTAATCTTTTAAATCAAAATTTAAAATATTTTGTCAGTTTGTCGCTCCCTTGCTTCTGATACACTTTAGAAGGATTGTAAAATGTTATATCATTTTTAGAACCATTTATTGAGTGAGTGGCCAGGCTTGAAGCAAAGCCAATAGCGTTGCATGCATCGAGGCTTTCACGTAAGCGCCAGGATACTATCAGATCGGTAAACTTTTGAAGAGTTGGTTGCCAAGATACACACATTTCATTACATGTGGCGGGATCTTTGGAACCATATTTAGGGTTGATTGGAAAAATGCACTCTAGATTGTCTACATATATAAAAGGATTTTATATTCTCCAAACCTGAATTTGCCACCTCTATCACTAATTTGAACGTCATTGCTACCAATTTCCAGTATTTTTATTGCATCTGAGATAGAAAGGATTGCCATTGTCTTATTGTAATATATCTTTACAAAAATAATTGTAAAAAGAATTTCTATGATATAGATATCACAAAAATGTCATTCATATCCATAAATGGACCAACTGGAAGTGGAAAGAGTTACGATGCAGTAAATTTGGCGGTAGTTTGCAACAACTCTTCATTCGTACCAGAATTTGACGCCACTTTTTCTTGCACCATTGCCGACTTTTATAATGGGAGAGTCGAGAGAGCCGATTTTCAGAATAAATTTATAGAATATACTCTTAGTTTACAATGTTCGGGCGCAGACGCAGCTGGGAAGGCTGGCGCAATGAACTACATTATTTGTGAGTCAAGTATAATTCAACACCTAACTTTTTCTCGAATTGGAGGTGTTTCCATGCTGTTGCAAGAAAAAAAGATCGTTTCATCTGCATTTGACGATTTACACAGTTTCATTATCATATCAAAGACACATCTTGGGATTATTGCAAGCGGAATATTCTGACTCGTGCAAGACCGTATGAAATAGAGCCCCGTCCGCCTTAAAAGAACTAGAAGAGATTCATAAGAAGTTCAAAGACACTTTTTTAGAAATTTGTAATGACTACAGACTTCCATGTTTGATAATTAATGGTGATTGTGGGCCACTTACGTCTTCCCTTCTCAAGAACATACTTAATCCTTCAATCGATACAGAGACATTTGGGCCCGTAGATTCTCCACAGGCTTTTCATTTTGGAATTGCATGGGGCGGCTGTCGCAGTGATAGCACGTTCCGAAGGGGCTTGCGCGGTATCAGTGGCCAGGGATTTTTAATGGATGATGCTGAAGAGGAGGAACTGGAAAAAGCTTACTATCCAACGGAACAAGAACAATCTCGAGTCTCATTCAAGAATCTACACAAACTTCTTAATGCTTGTAAAACTATAAGTGCTTACAATGCTCCGTTTGACTTACACTAGTACAGAAATTTTCGAGAAATTTGCGAGAAATGGACACTTTCTCGCATTATTGCGAGAAGTCAGCGAGAATACTTACTTTTTCGCAATCAGGCTGCGAGAACTGTCCTTTCACGCTTTGCATCTGCGAGAAATGGAATTCTCGCAATCGATCAGCGAGAAAGCTGTTTTCTCGCTCTTCATCTGCGAGAAAATGAATTCTCGCAATCAACCAGCGAGAAATTTGCTTTCTCGCTCTTCATTTGCGAGAAATTGAATTCTCGCAATCAACCAACGAGAAATTAGTTTTCTCGCTCAGCATCTGTGAGGAACTGAATTCTTGCAATCAATTAGCAAGAAATTAGTCTTCTTCAGCTACATTTTTTAGATATTTAAATCTCACAATCAACCACCAAGAATTGTTTTCTCACTCTGTTTCTGCAAAAAAATTGAATTCTTGTTGTCAAGTGACATGCATTGGCTTCAACCCGAGAGACATTAATATGCTACTTTATGTATGTAAGGAATTGTTTTTCTCACATATCTTCTTTGATTTGGTGGGACTTTGGTGTAATGCAGTCAAGCTGCATTTTTTACAGAACACAAGTAAAATTCAAACTAAAATTCAATCTTTGAGAAGATTAAAGCTCCATTAGCTGTTACTTATAGCTATTTTTTCCAGTATTTTTGTTCTGTGTTTTAACCACAGTTTCAGGTATGAATCATTTAACCATGATGAAATACTTCTGCATGACTGTAGGGATTACAATGAGGAAACTGTGTTAGATTTACAGAACAAGAAAACTGAAAAAAGGCCAAAAGTTACAGCCAGTGTCCCTTTAACAAGCCCAACAGCAGCACCATGCAGGTACAAACAATAACATGCACACGTGCTATGCAATCCAGAGGACTATTCAAAGGAAATAGAAAGTTGATGATATACACTTTGAAATTCTCCAATCTATGTGTCAAATTGATTACAAATTTTCAGCAGCCATTGTCCAATGTTATGAAGATAAAATTAGTTCTAACAAACTGTTTAAAATTGAACAATTGAGTTGTATTGTTTCACTTACAAAGATGTTTCTGTAAATTTCCTATTGAGTAGTACTGGTATATAAAATGCCTTAAGGCCAACATCTCTCAAAACTGGTCTGATTTCCCTCTTATTATTTGTACTAATTATCTAAATAGTAAGTGATTGCAACACACGAAATGGAAAGTCCCCTATGGATACCATCTTGGATTTTTGACACTGTCTTTACCCTTTATCATGTTTAAAAACCAAGGACACATGAGTAATTAGTTCATTTTTCTGCATTGAATATGAATAACTTTGCAGAGATTAAATGAATGTGTTTCAAAGTATTAAGTTTACTAACTTCAAGTCAACCCAACATAATTATATCAATGTAATATTGTCATCAGTAGATGAAGTTGTCCAAATTATTTCTTGGCATTGCCACAAAACGTAGTCATAAATGTTCAGACAACATTCATCTCTGAAAATTTGAGCTTATGTGGTGGTGGTGGGGGGGGGGGGTACTATATCTGGCTGGACAAATGCATAAAGTGAATGACACACAACTTGGTGCAAAAATACATAATGCATTGATCACCATTTGGGAAGAACAAATTTATCAGATTTACCTGAGGCAAATTCTCTGGCAAAGATTGAATATGTATGATACCTTTAACTTGATGGCTTTTCAAAATGTTGTTATCACATTTATTACATCAGACCCATGAAAATCTAGCAAAAGTTTGGTTGAAAGTAAACAAAGCATATTGTCTATACATTTGTAAACACAGTGTGGAATGCCGAAGTTCAGTGTCAATGCCTGTCATAGAAGATATTTTCTTGACTGACACTAAATATATAGTTGCATGTGTGGAAATTGTTTAAAAAAAAGGAGTAAATATAAAGTTGAGGGTTGGCATGAAAAAGTTTCAGAATGGAAAGCCTTCAAAAAAATTCATGGTGGCCACCCGCTCAACTAACCTTAGTCAGAATGTAATAAAAATGTGGAAACTTTTGCATGTTTTTTGGCAACTTTTCCCTTTTTTTGGCCAAACAATCATTTTCTTTGAAAACACTGGTCTGATTGCTTTGTAATTTATTATGTAGTCTCCTTGGCGTGACCTCTGTCAACCTTTATCAAACTGTGGCAATATTTTTTCTTCTTCTCTGCTTTTTAGTTAACGTGCTACTACAAAAATTGGCAATAACAGCGTCTTTGATTTGCTTGTCAAAAATGGAATATTTTCAAAAGTAACTGTTTTTACTCAAAGATGTGTACAGGCGGTAAGAAAGCTTGTTAAAATTTAAACAACCCAAACAAAAGAGGACTGTGTCACCTCTGATTATTTATTGAAATGTAAAATGAAATATTTTGATTGATAGTAATAAATTTTTGAGGTGTATTTTTGTACTGTATTTATCATGGTCCCGTCATTTTCTATTGGCCTAGTGGTAAAGGGCCCCATAGTATTGGTTAATAGCTATCCCCATAGTGCACAGAGAAATGCCATTGTTATCATGCAGGCTGGCAATATCATAAGTATTTTTGAAATAGGTATCAACACAATAACCACAGTATTGTTATCGTACAGAATGAAATCTTCTGTGAAAGCATTTCACAAAAATAAACCATCTTTTATTGTAGAAAAAGTAATTTCTCACTGGCTGATTGGGAGCATTCAATTTCTCGCAGATACTCAGACAGAAAACTAATTTATCGTTGGTTGATTGCGAGAATTCAGTTTCTCGCAGATGAAGAGCGAGAAAGCAAATTTCTCGCTGGTTGATTGTGAGAATTCATTTTCTCGCAGATGCAGAGCGAGAAAACAGTTTTCTCGCTGATCGATTGCGAGAATTCAATTTCTCGCAGATGAACAGCGAGAAAGGACAGTTCTCGCAGCCTGATTGCGAGAAAGTAAGTATTCTCGCTGACTTCTCGCAATAATGCGCGAAAGTGTCCATTTCTCTCACATTTCTCGCAAATTTCTGTACTAGTGTTACAGGCACTTTGCCTGGACTCGAGGGATCCAGATTCAGTTACTTGTCTATGGCTCATGGTATGTTATGTACAATATACTTCAACCAAAAACTTCTCAAGAAATCTGAAAAAGGGGGGCTTAAAAGATCTGCTAAGGGTAACATGAGAAGTCGTTTTGAAGATCTTGCAAACTTAATGTATGGCAGTCACTGTCTGTCGCCTCATCAACATACAGCCTGCAAGGATGCAATAAGTCAAAAATACTTACTACAATACATGATAAATACTTGGCCTGGGGGTGGGATAAAAATGCACTTTCTACTTTCAAGAAATTAGATCTTGCTCCTTGGTACTTATTGAATAACTTTCGTAATTACTTGCCCAAGTACTAGCGGTGAGTACCAGGAAGGAACTAGCGTAAGTACCAGGAAGGTATGCAAGTACTACGTAAGTACTACGTAGTTTTAATAACATTTTCCTCTGGCTCCCAACTATTGAAATTTCTGGATAACCGCGCCATTTTATTATATAGTATTTCTTTCCTCTAATTGTTTTCGTCTTCAGAATTCATTAAACTCTGTACAGCTCGCCTGCACCAGCACGTTCCGAAGGGGCGCTCTGCAGCTCATCGGAATAGAAAGTGCTGAGTATTTCCTCTACATTCAGATCTTTTATCTTGTAAACGGGCGGCGTTCCCAGACCAGCTGCATACACCACTTTTGTTTCTGTTACTTTGAAAATCTCCTCTGTCCAATTTTGTAAATATCCTTTCCTGAAAGTGCTCTTGTATTTTGTAATTCGTACCCGTTCTCCTAGCTTGAACGAACGCAGGTGTGGCACCTTGGGCTGCCATCTCGGGACCGTATAATGTATAAAATGCCAATCATCCTCCTCTGTTACGTCGATGGGTTTCATTTTGATACTTCCTTGTACAGTGTTGTTGTAGTTCTCGAGAAGTTCTGATAGAATAGTGAGCCACTGGCGTGTCTGTCGGTATGTGAAGTATTTCCGCATCAGGGTCTTCAATCTACGACACTAGCTTTTTTATCACTATATGTGTGAAATCAGTGAATGCCCGACCCCTCGAGCCATTTCTGCATTTTCCGGTTAGTAAATTCCTGCCCCTCATCTGTCTGAAGTCTATAGGGTTTGTGCCCCCGCATTTTTATTAATTATATCTTTCAGTGCCTCCAGAGTATCATCGGCCGTTTTTGACCGTATTGGCCTGGCCCATGCATATTTACTGAGCACATCGATTACTGTGAGCATGTATCTACTACCCTTTTCAGTAATAGAGCACGAAGCCACTGCAGTGAACTGCAATAAAACTGCTCACACTAATTAGTTTCAGCTGTAGCCAGCTGGCAAAGTCGACAACATTGTATGTCCCATGCAGACAGTTTGTCTGGAGAAGTTGAAATAAAAAAGATTTGTACATGGACCAGTGCATGGTAATGTTACATTGTATCTTAATCTTGAACACAGGGTGTCAATCGTCAACTCTCATTTACAACTCGAGCCTCAGACAGAGCTAGTTTTGCCTTTGTGCAAGCAGACTTTTTGGTCTTTATCAAGTAGCCTTGTTCAACACTAAAGTGGCCACGGCTACAGTTGAAACTAATTAGTACAAGCAGTTTTATTGCAGTTCACTGCAGTGGCTTCGCGCTCTATTACTGCAAATGGTTGTAATACCCTTATTCTCTTTTGCGAACGGTACGAGCATCTTCACAAGATCTCCCTGCCACTGTGTGTCTATCGCTGATACGAAGATGCGCCGCCCACCTCCGGTGCTGCCGCGAGGGGCTGGTTCATGTAGATTATAAGTTAGCTGAGTTTGCAACCAGTCCTGTACCTCTTTCTTAGTCACTTTCAGTCCTGCAGCACGCACTGCCTCATATAGTTTTTGTACGCCCCGAAACCAGTTCTCAGGTTGTACTATGCTGGTTGACAGTGGCAAAATTGTTTGAAAATGCCCCGCATATAACTTAATTTTGTATAGCATTTGTGTGCAGTTCCTTCGACTGCTTCATGCCGCAGCTATGTGTAGCTGACGAATTTATGCGTGCGAGCGTTCAGTGATGCATTGAAGAATGGCACACCTAAATTTTGTGTTATAAAATATGAAATAGGCTCACCACCTTACTATCCAAACGTTTGTGTTGCGTTCGTGTTTGTTTCGTTTCGGATATGTTTGAAATAGGATCCCTACATTACTATCCGATTGTTTGTGTTACATAGTGTTTGTTTCATTTTCGGATTTGTGCAGGGACGTTTAATGAGTACGATAATATTTTGTTTGAGGGGGGAAAGCTTATGGCGAGACGCAGTGTAAAATCTGCCTGATGACAATTAATAACGTTCAATTACCAAATAATGAAGTAATGACGGGCTCGCACAATTATGAAGTACCTCAGTTAGCTTGTTTTCCGAAACACTCCGCGCTGAAGTAAACACCGAGTTTACTAAATTATGGAGGCCGCCGGCCGGCGTGTATCATTGTGTTTACTACAGCAGAGCAGTGGAATAGCTGTTGAGTAGTGGAATAGAAAACGGAGTTGCATGTCAAGTTGTAAAATCAAAGTAGTAATTTTGGCATGGATTGGACACCATAGCACGCGTATAGAATATACCATCATTCTGTGACGCGTGCCGCGCATCCCACTAAACATATCAATCATGATAAGGTGTTGACAACATAGCTATCGTCAAGTGTGACGATCTCTTGTTTCGTTATCAGGGTGTACATGACAGAATTTCTCTCCGGGGAAGTTCGTTGTGTTGATGACCTTGTTCTCACCGTTGGCTGTAATCCGGCAAACAGCGGTTTTTCACCCGTTTGGAGGATAATGCGAGATATGATCCGTCAACTTTCGTGCCGGCTTAGTTTGGCATGGGTGACTGTTGGCAGGCTTATGATTAGCTGACCACAAGTAAAATTGACAGTTATGGCTACTTGAATTTGACCGGAGTTTTTCAGGGCTATTTCGCCTTTTGTGAATTGAATTATCTTAAGGAGTGAAAATTTTGCCCACATTAACAAGCGATGACGTAGTAGAAAAAACACGATCCCTGTCCGACTTTCCCTGATGTTTGAATCGCGTCTATCCGAGCATGAATAATACCTTATGCCTATGTGTAACCGACCATTGCCGAATAATGCCAAATATCACTCGAGTGATGTTCCCTCTATGGCTTGGCAGGGTTATCACGGAAAAGAAAAGCTAACATTGAACACTTTGTTTTCGTGCAGCGTTGTCTTACTATGTCTTGTTCGTAGGCAAACAATAGAGATTTGAAGGAAGGAATTTCACGTTATCTCATTATTTGAATCATGATGTCGCATCCTCGCAAATTTTCAACACGCCGACCTTGTCGTCGCTTACACAACAATCACGTCGTCGCACGTGCCCTTGGAAAAGCAGGAATTGGCAAATCGAAAGGAACAAGTCCTGCAGCCGAAGACTATCTCGGGCGACTGAAAGGCTATGTCGCTTTCAGATATAGTTGTCATGATGGCACCAACATTGCCAAAATACAACTATATCCTACAGGACTTCCAGAAGACGTAAAATAGTGAATCGGCAGTTCCGAACGCAAACATGTTTGCAAGGTGCACTTCCAATGTTTTCTCTGAAATCGAGTAAAAGACCAAAACCTGATCAAACAACCTTTTTCGGGGCAATCACCTCCTTCAAAAAGAGAACTGCCGTAAACGCACATGTTCATACCTAGGGAGCCTTCAGAAATTACAGGGAGGGGTGGGCCGGGGGAATGGGGGGTCACTTTTTAGAAAACAGTTCAAGGGGGAGGGTCACTTTTTATAAACCTATCTATCTTGGGGAGGGTCACTTTTGACAGAAGCTGATTTTATGGTCAAAACTTTGATTGTCCGTGTGATATTTCCTGAATAGGAAATCACCCACAAAATACATACACATCAGCCACAAGTTCCACAAACAAAAAAAATGCACATGCCAGAAAATCCCGAGAGAGTTTGACCGGTTGACCTCGCTGTTAATTTTATGCAGGAAATTACAATAACAATGCTTGGTCGAATGACGCAGTGCCTTGAGGGTGGGATCGCCAGTGGTATAGGGGAGGAGTACCTTCCCGATGGTGATAAGTGGTGCGGATTACCGTCGCCTAGGTGACTGGCGTTGCAAATACCTGGACTGAACCCACGCGTGGACTGAATCATTTGGGTTTTTTTGGGTGTCGATGGTACTTTGACAATAAAAGTAAAGATGCACAGATATCGAGTTTATTGTCTTGTTTATGAGCGGCCAGTATTTCCAACAGCA
>LD343079.1:423597-438693 GCA_001465055.1 Ptychodera flava
AACATCAAAATTCATTAAATATAGACCCTAAGGATTACAAAAATGTAGGTTAAAAAAATACATCCATGGGGTGCATGGGAACCCTACCTTCCGACCCGACTATAGGGGTTTCCCCCATATAAGTAATTCAATGACGCAATGTTTATCATCAAATATGAAAGTAATAAAGGGAAAGCGGCTGCACACATCGCCTACACTTTTTTTTCGTTCTCTGTGTTTGTGTTTGGTTTTGTGTGTTTAGCAATTGGTGTAGGTATAAGCCATGGCGAGACGGAGCCGTAATCTGGCTGTCGAATGACAATGTGCTTCTTTGGCGCTACGTTTCGAAACCAGTGTGTGCTCTCTTCTTCAGTCGCTTTTTTGGAGATTGCTCTCCTTTGATTTATGTTACACTGTTTGTGGCTTAATTCTTGTCAGTGGTTTGTTCGTCCAGCAAGGAGGCTAGAATACTTATATTTGGGTCAGTTTGTTGTGTTTCATTTTGTTCGGTCGTTTCTCTAAGATTGTGTACTTGTGCATTTATGAGTGTGTCGCCAATGTTTGGATTTCTTTTGTAAGCGATGATCGGTTTCATCGTGAATAAATTATTTAGTATTTGGTATTTTTCTATTTCTTCCCAGTTCTTCAGGAGTACTTATTTGATGTCTTTTGTTTTGATGTGTCGACTATACGTGGTAGAAAATATCAATTTATTTGTGTTGTTGTTGTGCGTTTGTTTGTGATTTAAATGTGTTCTTCGTGTTGCGTAATTTGTTTCCGCATTGAAGTTTGATATTTCTTGTTGTGGATATTCTCGTAGTAGTAGCTTTTCATTAAATGTTTTGACTTTGTTGTTGAAGTCCTCTTCATTGTTACATGTCCTCATGTACCTTAATGTTTCGCCTTTGATCAGGCCCTTGAAGGTCGTTTTTGGATGACATGATTTTCTATGCAGAAACTGGAATGTATCTGTTGATTTTGTGTGTGTTCTCGTGTCTAATATGTTTTCGTTGTTGTATCGTTGACCTTTGTAAATGACTAGGTCAAGATATGTTATTTCGTGTGAGGAACTTTCATATGAAAATTTGAAAGTGGGATGCATTTTGTTAATTAGTGTAATGAATTCGTGGAGTTCGTGTTCAGTTCCAGTGAAGATTAGGAAAATGTCGTCTCTGAATCTACACCATAGTGATATTTGTGTTGTGTGTTGACGTATGATTTTCAGTGCTAATTCGTGAAATGTGATGTCAGAAATCTCCGGCGACGATGGGAAACCCATCGCGCATCCGAAATTTTTTTTGTAGAATTCCTTGTTTAATTCGAATGTGTTGTTTTTCAGAATAATGTTTAGCATAGCTAACATGTATTCTGTTGGTGGTTTATGGATATTTGTTTGTTCATTGTTTGTTTGCGTTTCGTTGTTTAACGCTTTGCCGATTGCCTGTATGGCGTCGTCGTGTTGGGTGTTTGTGTACAAAGTGACTACGTCTAATGTGACTAGGATGGCATTGTTCAGAACCTGGATTGAGTCCATTTTCCGGATAAAATCTGTAGTGTCTTTTACGTATGTCGGTTGTTTTTTCACGATTTGTTTGAGGAAGTGGTCCAGGA
The DNA here is from genome assembly GCA_001465055.1 of Ptychodera flava. Taxonomy (NCBI): domain Eukaryota; kingdom Metazoa; phylum Hemichordata; class Enteropneusta; family Ptychoderidae; genus Ptychodera; species Ptychodera flava. The sequence continues at coordinate 425,188 of LD343079.1, forward strand.
ATTCCGATATGTGATAGGCTTGACTTGAGCAACCGCTTATTATCGGGCGACCTGCGAATTTTGTGTCCGTTGATGGCGCTTTATATAATTTTGGTAGAAGATACCAGCGTGGTGTTCGCGTATTTGTGTAGAATGGATCTATGTATTTATGAGTGTGGAGGTCGATGTGTTTTTTGATGTACATTTCTGTTGTTAGTTGGTGCATTTTTTCTACTGTTTGTTTTGTGTCGTCTGTTGCTAGTTTGGTGTAGTAGTTGGAGTCGCCGAGTTGTCGTTCAAACTCTCTTATAAAATCTATTGTGTTCACGACTGTTGTCACTCGTCCCTTATCAAATGGTTTGATAGTGAGTTTCGTGTTTTTCGATAGTGTTTTGATTGCTATGCGTTCGGCACGTGTCATGATCATTTGTCAAAATAGAGGTATTACTTGGTGCCAAGTATAGATGAATACTGACTTCATCACCAAAGAGAGATACTGGATAAGCATAAAGCATAAAGTTTTTTCTCAAAATTTGTTTGTGTCCTTTGAGTGACTTTTGACTTCATTTTTACAAACTTCAAGATATTTCAGCAGCTAAAAGGGCCATGTTCACATTTTTCAGGCTGTGTTTAAATATGTTGTCAACTGTATAGAAGCAGGCGGAGTCATTGACTATTTTTTTAACTTCCCTTGATATGTGGATGTATGACAGAGGAGCATACGCTAAAGGTATCCATCTTCCAGTGTGTGTATGTGCGTTGATGCGTAAAAAATGTGGTACCTATTACTGTGATATTTTGTGGGAAGACTGATTGGGGATACTTGGGATGAACACGTTTTATGTTTTTCTGATCACAGTGAGAGCACAGTGTCCTTGAAGTTCTTTTTAGACCACTTACCTTCAGTGCCACCAAGGCAATATGTTCAAAGAATGCTTTGTACATTAGCATTGTGTCTTTAGTTGAACTGTAAGTATATTTGCCATTTTTCCAGTAAAAGATGAAAATCACAGCCTTGAGTCTGTTGCATTCATTTTTTTCACAGAGTCACACACTCTGTTTTATATCAGTCAATTTTGCTTCATGTGGAAACCCTAACCCATGTGAAAACACATATTGACATATTGATATTGACACATCACATACTGATAGTCACGTGGGATGCGTTCTTTTTGTGATGATCCAAAACGACGACATCAGGCAACATTTGTTGGAACTTTTGCCTGCCACGCATCAGTTCCAGAAAAATGATGCCTGCTGACGTCAAAAACGACATTCGCGCATGCGTAGACCGGAATGTAGACAAAGATGTCATCTGCGGCCGATCGAAACGATAGTCAAGAAATTCCTAGATTTATCCTACTTTCTGAAGAATACTGAATTCTCTGGTTTCAAACAGGGACTCAAAACGGACGAAAACTATTAGTCAGGTGGCTTAGCAACAAAAAACAGCAAGATCGTTACACGGATGACAAAAGTGTCAAATTTACTACAGAGGTTCACATATATGTGTAGATCAAAATTAGCTATTGCTCAAAAAATTTGGGCCACCGGAAAGGCTCGATGACGTCATAAATTCAAAATGGCCGCCATTATATTGCTTAAAAATGGTAAAATACGGTTTATTCTGCTAGTTTTCAATATTTTTTTTAATAAACTGACAAAGACATTCTCAATTATAAATAAAACATTAAATTGGCGCAAATCAATTATTATGATGACGTCACAAAGCCAAAATGGCCGACCAAATTCAAAATGTCTGCCGTAACATTGTCTAAAATGTTAAAGCACTGTTAATTAAGCCTGTTTCAGCATTTTATCGCCTCAACTGAAATTAAAACCCCAAATTACAGATAACACATATAATTGATGCAAATTAATTATTGTTATGACGTCATAAAACCAAATGGCAACCGAAAATTACAAAATGGCCTATTATGAAGTTCACTATGCTTGGTACAATAGCCCATTTATGTGACAAACTGATAGTACAATTTGTAATATGTAACAGGTCTGACCTGAGAGCGAGCACAGCGAAGGGTATATCGTCATTGATGTTTTCAGGCAATAGCATGCTAATTTCTGTGTTTAATGCATGATGCATATCTTGGCCATTGAGGTTGAACTGTTGTCAATTGTTTTCTAGAATAACATTTATAGCAATTTAACTCGGAAATGACAAGTTCACTAACGAAAATTATTTAAAACTGGTAAATTATATGATTCCTATCAGTTTATTGTATTAAACAGGGGCGGGAACAGGCCGGCTAATGTAAAATACATACTTTATCCCGTCGGTAGCTCTCAGCACACGATTATAAATTCTCGCGTGAGTTGACCGTTCGTTCTCGCGAGAGTAGGCTTGTTTCAAAATGGCGGCGTCTAGTGATGACCGAACCGGGCCTTCAAAAGTGATCGAAAATAGTCATTTTGAACCAAATTTCACACTTTCTTTGGAACAGAGAGATTCTTTTGTCGGCAATACACATTGTCGAGTAGTTTTTGTGGTAGATGATATCTTTAATTTCACGCAATCCATGAAAAAGTATTAAAAATGGCCGCCTCCATGGAAGTGCTCTCTAAATTTCAAACTCGTAGGTATATAGAGATTCCATTCTAAATTTCTTGTACACGCGTTAGTCTTAATGCTCGCTTCGCGAGCGGCCTTTGGCCGCTCTCGCTGCGCTCGCTATTAATATTCCATAAACTCAAAATAAAAGATAAATGTACCAAAGCTTAGCCAATAAGTTCAACACAAGTAACAAACTCTTATGACATTATTTATTATTAAACAATAATCTGTGTTTGAAAAATCAAATTGATATAAAAGGAAATGACGACAACTTCACACACTGGTTCAACCTTGTTTATGATACGGTGTAGTGAGTAGATCAATGTGGTTTCGTGATAGGGAAACATGGTGAGAAACCAGTGAATCGATAGTGTTTTGACCCTCTTATTGTGACCTTGGTCCCAGAAAAAAGTTGTTGGTGATTCCTCTTAGCGGCATTTCGGGCCAAATTGAGGTCCCTTCTTCAGTCACTTGAATGGTCTTGTATTCCAACATGCTTAGTTTGATGGTAGCCATCAAAGAGAGATGCTAAGATCATTATGTTGTAGTACGATTGTTGCGTGAATTGTTGCTCAGACCGTTCATTTGTACTCTCCTTGTGTTTGAATTTTGCTAGAAGGAGGATATCTTGTATGTTTTTCTTTGTTTTATACGTTATTATAGGTTTTCTGGAAAACCATGGCCAGCGTATAATCGTCCTTCATTATTTTCCAGTATCACATAGTTTGATTAGGCTGGCTATGATGAGGTCGTGCTGACAAGTTTTGAGTTTCATCATTACTCTTATTTTTGTTGATGAAGGATGGCCGATACGTTTTGTTACATTAACTTCTTTTTGATACAAGTTATGTCTTTCTTTCTGTAATCTCGTTGCTGAAGTTTTTGCGTTGAGAAGTTGACCTTTTTTATGAAGTCCATATTGTTGTTGCATGTGCAAACATATCTGAGTAATTCACCTTCAATGAAGCATTTGAAGGTTGGTGGCAGACAAATATCGTCAGATGGTTTTGTGTGGGTTTTACAATCGAGCCATCTCTCTCGATTGCGTCTCTGGCATTTGAAGACCACAAGGTCAGGGTATGAGATTTTGTCGATAGAATGTTCAATTAAGAATTCCCAAGTTGAATGTAGGGTATAGGGTGTTGCACTCGTCGCAACTGGTCTGCATGTTATAAGTTTATGTTATGTTCCTGAGTAAATCATGAAAATGTTACCTTTTAAACGTTTCCGTACGAATATTTGACCGGATTTGGGATTTAATATAGTTTTCTCCATTTCATGGTATGTGATATCAGCTATTTCTGGTGAGCCCATGCGTCATCCATAGATTTGTTTGTATTTCTCTCGGTTGAATAAAAATATGTTGCGTTTCAGAATAATCGACAGTAAGGCTTTCATGTACGCTGTTGGTGGGTTTTTTGTATCGTATGAGTTGGCTGGTAATGTTTCAGAGTCCAACGCTGTCGATCACTGTATTTATGGCTTCATTTTTGGCATATTTTTCTACATTGATAACACGTCTAATATTACCTGAATAGAATTTGTTTGTATTTTTATTGATTCTAACTTGTTAATGAAGTTTTCGTGTCCCTGACATATGTTAGTCGTCTTTGCATGATTGGTTTAATGACAAAGTCTAGAAATTCCGAGATTTGATTTATTGGGCTCGAGCAGCCATTTCTATTGATGATTGTTACTTCTGCTTGGGTTTTGTGTATTTTTGGCAGGAGATACCATCGTGGTGTACAAATTATTCTACTTATGGGAATGGGGAAACTTTAGATCATCCCGTCAATGATCTTCTTGTCGCAGATAAACGATATCATATACAATTTCCACCGTATAGTTAATGTCGCAAAGTGTTGCCTTAATGTACAGTAATAGTGTACATTTCGCAGCTGTCTTTAACTTTCTTTAATGCCATTTGTCGTATTCACAATTGCTATGCCTCTTACTTTATTAATGGGTTTTATTGTGATTTATTTCTTTTTAGACAGATTGTTCAGAGGAAATTTGCTATAGAGTTATTTTCTTTCTTATGTGGGATGCGAATTGAATTTCCTCTATCGATCTAAGTTGCTTCGAGACAGTTTTACAATTTTGGGTTTTCCGCTGTTAGTAGTGTCGACATTGGACTTATCTTAGAGAACAGATGTCTGATTGATTGCTTGATCGTTTGTTTCTCATGATATTGCACAATCTTATGATGCGAATAAATTTGTTGATATCTGATAGGACAATTTTTCTGTACAGGCATTTCAGAATGGGAATAAATTTCAAGCCTTTGCTTAAAGCTTTGATTTCAACATTTGGTAAGGTTTGATTTGCAAGAATTTTTATGAATCTAAGAATCTTTCTGAGTTCTTGTTTTTGTTTAATCTTCGAATTTCTGTTTATGTTCTTCCTGGCGTTTTTTATGTTTTTGGTTTCCAAACAGCAAAACGATACCAAAAACGAAAGGCAAAGACGCTTTTCACAAAATTCACGAAAGCTGCAAAAAAAACAAGGTAAGCTAGCTTCAAAAGTCAAAAAAGTCTTCTCTTTGTTCATAAAACCCTGCGAAACGGTCTTTTTAGGCTAGCACATCCTCCAAAAAGAGGACTACTGTAGCACAAAACTATGTGTTTGTCATCACACATCGAGACATAAAACATCAGAAAATTCAACAAACGAAAAAGGTTTCTCAAACAAAGGAAGCAAAAGACCAAAATCACAAACATAAAACCTTTTTTCAGGAGCCAAGGTCACATGACCAGGGGGTCAAGGCATGATTTATTCACCGGTTTCTCGCCATGTTTTTCGTTATCATGAAATCACACTACTATTGGTCTACTCACTATATCGTAACACTTTCAAAGGTAGAACCGATATGTAAAGTTGCCCTCATTTCCTTGATTCACTTTTCCAGACAGAGGCCATTGTTAAATACTCAAGAATTTCATAATAGTTTGCAACTTGAGTTGAGCGTATTGGCTAAGTTTTGGTACATTTATCATTTATTTTTAGTTTACGTATCATCAAGACAAATTGTACATTACCTTGAAACTATTATTTTGTCACGTAAATGGACTATTGTACTAAGCAAAGTGAACTTCATAATAGGCCATTTTGTTTCGGTTGCCATTTTGTTTTTATGACGTCATCACAATAATTAATTTGCATCAATTATTGGGGTGTTAATTTCAATTCAGGCACTAAAATGCTGGACACAGGCTTCATCAACAGTAATTGAATATTATCACACGATATTATGGGGGATATTTTGAATTTGGTAGGCCATTTTGGCTTTATGACGTCATCACAATAATTGATTTGCATCAATTTTATGTTATATTTGTAATTTTTGATGTCTGTGTCAGTTTATTCAAAATAATATTGAAAACGGCCTGAATTAGCAGTATTTTACCATTTTAAGCAATATAATGGCGGCCATTTTGAATTTATGACGTCATCGAGCCTTTCCGGTGGCCCAAATTTTTTGAGCAATAGCTAATTTTGATCTACACATGTATGCAAACCTCTGTAGCAAATTTGGCACTTTTGTCATCCGTGTAACGATGTTTTTGTTAAGCCACCTGACTATATAATCAAAGGTGCATTGAACGTTTTGCAGAAGTATTGCGATCCTGTTGGAAAAAACTTTTTCTTGCTGAACCATTCCAACAAATTACATGTGACAAATTTTGTGTATGGTACGTTCTTATGCATGACTGTAGATGAGATGTGTTATAAAACACATATTGACTGGACATGAGGACAACAGCATACGTCTTTAACCCCTCGGGCGTGTGAGTCACCCCCAAAAACAGACTGTTTCCCTCGGCCTTCGGCTTCGGGAAACAGTCCGCTTTTGGGGGTTGACTCACAGTCCCTCGGGGTTAAAGACGTATGCTGTTGCCCACATGGCCAGTCAATATGTGTATACTGTCATAGCATCAATGAAAATCTAGCAAATTAACAGGATAGGGAGGAAAAATAAATCAAAATGTCTTTATATCTTTATTTACATTCATAACAATGCACTTTTTTTCACATCATTAGGAAACTTAGCTTTCATTTAGCTCTTTTGTAAATAAAGAAAAACATCTTGTATAAAAATTACGAACAACAGCAGTGTCTTGTTTAAAACTACAAAAACGTCGGTGGGCTCAAAATGCTTCCACCTAGAAAAACCAACAAAGCAATGGCATGAGGTAGCATTTTCGTCAATAAATACAAATTTTGTATAAAAACTACAGAAACACCAATATCTAGATGTACGGTACAAAAGTCAGGAGCACAAACCGCCCCCCCCCCCAAAAAAAAAAAAAATAAACAAACGACAAAACCAAAAAAAACCACACAGAGGTAGTATTTAGGAAATAAATAAAAATATTTTCTGCAAAAAACCTGTAGAAATAGCAGCTGTTGAGTTCAAAACTCCGTGATCTCATGAAAACAAAACAATAAGGTAGTATTTTGATACTAATACAGGTAAACATTTTCTATAAACAACAGCGATTTCTGGTTGTTTAGTACAAAAGTCTGCCATTTTTTGTGGTCAATAAAAAAAGAGAAAACATTTCCTATAAAAAACTACAGAAACAGCTGTCTACTTGTTTGGTCAAAAAGTTAGATGGCTTATAATCACCACCCCCCCCCCCCATAGAAAAAGAAAATACGATAGTACTTTTTGATAATCAGAAAACATTTTTTTCATACAGAAACAGCATTTATTCAGTTCAACAGTCAGTGGTCTCAAAAATCCACCCTGCCAAAAAAAACTACAACAAAACAATGAGGTAGTGTTTTGGTCAATAGAACAGAAAAACATTTACTACAAATAAGTACAGGAACAGCACTCTCTGTCTGTTCAGCAGAAAAAATTGGGGGCTCAAAAACAGCATCCCCCTTTCAACACACACACACACACACACACACAAAGATCGGTCTTTGGTCAATAGAGGGAAAATTATTTCTATTATGTAGTCTAAAATTCAGTGGGCTTCCCACTCCCCCTCCCCCTTCCCACCAAACAAAAAACAAAAAAAAAAAATAACTAATATCCAAATCAAAAACAATGTCATTATGCAAGCCTTGAAGCCTCATTACATATAGGGAGCATGTCCCTCCTGTATGTCCGTGCAAGTGCCGGATTAGGTTCAGTTGTGACCAGGAGTTTGAAATCCTGAAGAAAATTTAATAAGAATTAACATTCTGCAAAACTGTAAAATTCAAAGTACAGACTATGACAAGAAGCACATAACCAGTTCTTGTTTTCTTCATAAAGTGCAAAACAAAGATTTGATAAGACAAACTTCTGCAAGATATGTTGCTTGCCATTGCCACAATGAGGATGTGCACATTCTATCTTCTCAAGAGAGTTAGCTTTAGGCAATATCAGATACATGATTACACATACATAGTAACTGGAGGTGAAACTTGTTCCAATGTTCTCTATTCAATATGATAGAAGCCTTCTCATATTTTTGCTTCAAGTGAATAGGCAATCAATATGATCATTGACCCCAGAGCCAGCTGCAGGATGTATGATGTGACAAATGAGTAATTACATTCTCCAAAAAAAAAAAAATTGTAGCGATTGAGATGTGGTGCTTCTGGAGGGTTTTCACTACTACACAGTGATGATTTCATTGATTTTGTTGGAATGTTACAATTTGCAATTGTTTTAATATTATTGGGCAAGTCTTATTGAAAACCTTCAGACCCACAAATTCAAGTACACAACAAATTTCATGAGAAGTGATGATGTGACGAGGCCACGTTCATGACCCCTGAATGACCTTACATCCTGGTATTTTTGCTGGTACAATTGAGAAAATTCATATTTATTCCCAGAATTGCAGATGACTTTTAGTATGCAAACTGAATGGGGTGGTAGACTGCTGCAGGGTTTGAACTAAAACTGGCAAACTCATACAAGCAAAGGTTCACACAGCGGTCATAAAAGTGGCCTAGTCATTCCTACTGCTAAGCCGATACGTAAACAGACTTACTGCTAGTGGTGATAAACACGATTCGGGTTGCATATTACAACACACTGTTGTGCCTCTGTTAGAAGTTAGTACATATACACCATTTTGGATGTTGATCTGAGGGGGTTGGATGAAAGCCCTTTGACTGTGTTACTCTATTCAGAAGACTATACACCAAAGTAGGATGATTATCTGCCATCTCGACAATTTCTCGCAGCCTTTCAGCAGGAATGTTACTGATAGTTTGCTGGAAGAAATGAAAGAACAATGCATTTTAATGAACTTTCATTTACGGTGTGTGTAAATGTTTCTTTGGTAGCATTCCTCTTACAATTACAAGTATGTTTTAATTGGATCACTGTTTTGCCCGAGAAAAAATGGCAGACTAATTGCTTGGTTTTGCTTAACTGCTTGATTTTACACCGGGTGTAAAATATAGTAGCCCTTTCCACCTTTCCAGAAATAAAGAATTCTGACACCCCTATATTTATAGAATTTAAAATTATGATTTAAAGTTGTAATGGAGTACTTAATTTTTTTTGAGTTTGTTAGGGGAGGTAATTTAACAATTCAACGAAAGTTCTTTATTCTCCCACCCCTCCAGAACAGGTGAATTCAGCCTTTTACTGACCTTCAGAGTGGCACTCCGTTCTTCAACTAGTCGCATCGGCTCTACTGCCTGTTGGCAACTTTTTGCACTTCTCTGACCTCTTCCCCTTGTTCCTCTTCCTCTTCCTCATCCGCTTCCTCCTTCACTCGCAGAACTTCCCTGTCCTCTCTCTCCCCTTACCTCTGCTGCCCCTGCCTCCCTTTGCTCTACTTCTAAAACTGTCATCATCTGTACTACTGGTATCTGAAGATGGTTGTGTTATGGATTATGTCTGAAAAAAGTTAAAAACAATCAACCATGACACCAGTAAAGGAGAAACTGAAAGTGCATTACAAATGTAGTATTTGAAACTACTGTCCTGGCACAAAAGACAAAGGATCACCGTGTCATAACAAGGGAATCCAATATCAACATTGTTTTCCAACTACTATTTTGATTACAAGTCATGAAATGGGGCATATTGTTCCATGCATTTAAAAAAATATCAGCGACAATTGAAATAACATAATAAAAGGTGACTGTTTTCAACGGTATTTCTCTCAACAGAACTAATGCAAATCGAACTCTTCTTTTTATTTTTAAAGTGAACAATGCCAGTGCTTTGATCCGCATGTAATACATCTGCCCTTATTCATTTCCGTTCTAACCCCTACCATAGGCATAGACCTTGGCCCCCACCCTGTGTCAAAGACAAATCCATCTGTACGCGCGTTCGCGATCTCGATGTGTGTGCAGGCGTGCTCAGACTACTGTGCCGACATCACGGTCACTCTATGAACTTGCAACCAGTTAGCGTCGTCGATCATCGAGAGCAGCAACTAAAGTCGTTTTTCGGCAGTATTATGTGGATCAAATGTGTACAGTGTGTATTTTATGAGATTAAGAGTCTGGGCAAACACCATCGCTCGAAAGCTATCGAATAGCGTGTGTTTCCACATAGACCCTGTTCCTGGGTCCACGCGCGTACACTGTCACTTCAGTGTGTACAGTACTCACGAGGTTCGGAGCTCTATGTTCGACCATGGATGTTACATCCATGGTTCGACATGTTCAGTAACAACAGCCAAAGAAAAACGACAGAAAGAATGGTATTCCCATGGCAATCTACCGTCAACCAGCGTTCATCAAAAACCTGCATGCCACAAAACACGGCAAGTCAGAAAATCTTCAGAAATGTTTTTTCTTCGATGCAAAACAGGTCTAAATCTGAAATAAGGAAAGAAAGACACGATTAAAGTTTGCTTCAAGTGGCATGCACGGAAACATGTGAAGCCATGTATGCACATTCCATGGATATGTCACGGGAAGGTTTGACGTCTTGTACGGTTGAAATTCATCAAAACATCCCGACAAATAACTTTTCTTAAACTTCACAGAATGAAATACTTCGGATGTTCTACTTTTTTTTAAAACTGAGTGCGCGCAAAATACAACGAAAACGACTTGATGTCGTCTAACACAGTACTTGCCCTCGCTAAAAGTAGCTGGTAAAGACCGCCGCCATCTTGGATTTCGATGTCAACTTTCGGCTCACGTTTCTATGGTCGCTAATCAAAATTAAAGCTTAAACAGAAATAATTTTCAAATGGAACGAATATTTAGATATGTTTCATCGAAAATCGCCATCAATTTGAGAAAATCGTATTGCCCTACAGTTCGTCCCACAATGAAAAATACTCGATCGCGGCTGTGCAGCATTCTCTGTCTGTATGTAAAGGCATACTAAATCGCCGAAATTCCGTCTAAAAAATCACACAGGTCCACATACTTTTGAATAAATCGCATTCGTTTGGTTTCCCTTCGTCTCCGAGGTCTGAAAGTGTTAAAATCAGCAGCGAGAAAATAGCCTGATGACGGGCCAACGGACCCGATGCAGTGAAGATGTCACGTGACAATTCGAAAGGAAAGCTCATTAACATATTCAAATTTGGCACCCAGTTGTCAGACTTGTCACCGGCCACAGTGCAGCAGTGCAAGTGGTAATAATGCAGGGACCGATCACTTAGCGAAGATAAATAGGTTGTTTACACACCAATTTCAAGCTGATTTAGACCTCAAGTTTCGCTTTGCCGTGCATTTTCCTCCGTGTTCATAAATGAGCGCCCACCCATTGGTAAATTCCCGGTGACAATTCATTAGCAATGGTATTATCACTGAATGCGCTGTAATGATGAAGTTTCGGAATGCGAATTCAGTTGAACTTGAAGGCGACATGCTGAGTAACTGATTTCACTCCATGCCAAATGTGTCTAGGTCGGCTCTGAATGTACATGTGTGACATACACGTGTTTTACTAACAGCAGTGTCTGTATTAAAACAATGAAGCTTCAACATATTTACGATGTGGTTTAACTTTAAATACAGTGGAAAGTACGAAGTCAATGTCAACCGTAGACTCTCGCCAGTCGCTTTGGCGCTCGATCGCCTACGTTGGATTGCTACCGCACTTTTTAAATGACTCCGGTCAAAAGAAGGCGCGAGGGACTGTCGACAGTCTATGTCAACCCCTACTCACGTACTAACCTAGTGTGGGGTATTTGGAAATAATCTTATGAAGTTTGTCAAATGCCTCAACCCCTGGAAAGACAACTTGGAAACCCTAAAATCAACAAGCAAATGGCCATACCCCCCCCCCCCGCACACACACCGATGGCTTGGGCATTTATAAATTCTGACTCAATTCTGGGTCAATGAAGTAACTGTCACGTTTGTTTTAGTTTTAGGCAAACCCTGTCTAATTCTAAAATTTGTCTTGTATTGCACATAGCTCTTTATCAAAAAAGAGTACTTCCAAAGTCTTTGAACCATCCACAGTTCGGCGGTCATCAATTTCGCTGGCTTAACAAGGCTAAACGAATACAATTTGCGGGACAATGTAGAAGGGTAACCGATTTTCAAAATGTCTCCCAACGTCCCCCGTCAACGTAGCTCAATGAAACTGCCATCCTTTGTTTATTTATATTTATCGATTGAATAACTCGAATGACATTGCTCACTAACACATAAGTACGCGAAAATGGGACTTTTTGAACAGCAGATGCTTGACCTGTCACTGCGGATACTGAAAACTTCGAGGTGACGATCGCACTACGTCAAATAGAAAGCTCGAAAAGTTGAAAAATTACGACCTACTATGCTCTTTTGTTGCCATGATGATGTAGTGAGGTTAGTCACGAGGTTAACCATGACCAAATGTTTTCGAACTTTGCCTCGCATAGCGTTAAAAACAAAGGCCGACATTAGTCGATGTCCCAAACCAAACACGAAGACGTCGAAGTCAGTGACGTAATCGAGCTGAGATCTGGGCATACGCAGTCGTTCGAAAACGCGCCTCCAAATTAAGAGTGGCAACGAACTGATGTATAATAATTTATTTTACGTTATTATATTTTATTTTATCTGAGTATCTAACTGTTGATTGCTGGTTGTCTGCAATACATCAGAAACAATGTCGTTATCCTCTATTTAATAAATCAGCTGAGTGTGTATACCAATGATGCTCTCAAATATATAACTATAAACCAGTCAAAATCTCGCAGTGACCTGTCAGTTAGTAAAAATATTGATTAACAGCTATCTAAAATAAAGTCTTTCTAAATTGAAATGGAAGTGAAGGAGCGATCGAGATTTTGAACTAACTTATTGAGTAAACACACACTTTGTAATACCATTCAATATCAATAAAACGTCTGTGAATGCTTAAAAACTGGGAAAAGTTTCTAAAATAATTACAAAATGCGTTAACTGTTATTAAAAAGTGCGAATAATTACAGAATGCTGATACCCTTATTACATTATGCGTAGACATTTTTTATTACAAAATGCTGATACCCTTGTTAAAAACGCAAAATACTGCAAACGTTGTTACAAAATGCGTCAGTTATTACAAAATGCTCATGATCCCCCTTATTACATTTTGCGTCAGTATTACAAAACACGTCAGTATTACAAAATGCCGCAGCACAACTGCCATGCAGCACAACTGCCACAACTGCCACAACAGCCATGCATGCATAGGAGAATCAAGAATTCAGTGAAATTCCAAAATCAAATATCTTGCACAACAATGGACTTATAACCACTCTAGTTTAATCAAAAACATTAATATAAATAATCAATCGCACGTACATGCACAGATTTACCTAGTTTATTCAGAGTTTCATCATAGTGAATCGACATTTCGGGGAAATTCCAAAATCAAATTTTTTGCACAAACATTGACATATAACCACCATAGTCTAATCAAGAACATTAATATAAATAATCAATAGTACACAAATGCAAAGCTTCACCTAATTTTGTTTTAGAAAATTCATAGTTCCATCATATACACCATGGATAATATATATATATATATATATATATATATA